>OW203728.1:16082380-16249880 GCA_934045075.1 Yponomeuta sedellus | reverse complement strand
AACTCTGAGGCGAGCTCTACGTGTATAGCTTTTGTGCTTGTACACACAAACACGCACACGTAACCTTTCTGCGTCCTCACGCCTCTACCGCGTCCAAGTGCAATGTCGAAGGGACCGCCATAGTCGATCGCTACCTTCGAAAATGGTTTTATTTGAGCAATACGACATAACGGTAGATTTCCCATGAGCGGGGCTGTAGCTGGAGTCGGATTCACACGAAAACACTTTGTACATCCTGCAGTCACAGCCCGAATAGCTCGCTTGGGCGACAAAATCCAAAAGGATTGCGCAAGTAAATTTTGTAGAGTCTGAACGCCTGGGTGCAAAAACTTTCTATGATACTCGTCAATTATTAAAACCGTTAACCGGTGCGAACGCGGCAATAATATAGGATGTTTTATCGAAAATTTAACATCCAAATTAGCCAGGCGTCCGCCCACCCTGACAACATCCGCGGCGTCACAAAACAACGAAAGCTTACGCAAGCCTTTAGGCAACGCATTACCACGTCCTTTCTTTAAATGATCGATCTCTACACCGAAAACTGTGCGCTGCACATGTTTTATTAAAAACATGAGAGCTTCAGTCGTTTCGGATGCTTGTAGAGACCCGACAATTTTGTTGTCTCCACTTGAACGAAGAAACCGAAAACAATAAGCTAACACTCGCTTTAAAAGATAAAGCGAGGAAAACCTTTCAAGTAGAGACTCGACGAAATCGACTTTATTCAAAGTCAGAAGGCTCAAAATCTTTTGCTCCTCCGCGATAGAGTCGTGTGCTGTTAAATCCAGCGATGACCGAGGCCAAGCCTCTTCGCTCTCCAAGAGCCAGGAGGGGCCCCTCCACCAAATATCACAATTCACCAGATCAGCCGGTAGCATGCCTCGTGATCCGACATCCGCAGGATTCGACAGAGTACTGACGTGGCGCCAACGATCAGGAGCTATTCTTTCCTGGATGTGGCTAACCCGGTTAGCCACAAATGTTTTCCATTTTGACGGACACGACTTAATCCATGCTAAGGTGACACTGGAATCAGACCAGGCCACTATGTCTTCGACCGCATGTAGAGGTCTTAAAGCTTCTTGTACCGATGCCATTAAGTCCGATAAAAGAACACCGGCTTGAAGCTCTAATCTGGGAATTGAAAGCTTGTGGAGCGGGGCAACCTTAGACTTTGCACAACAAAATTCGACAAATGTAGAGCCCTCTGCATCGACAACACGACAGTAAATTACTGCAGAGTACCCACGCTCCGACGCGTCACAGAACCCATGGAGTTGCAACGACACGAAACCATGAACTAAACGACGAGGTATGGTGATCAACGCCAATAACGACAACTGAGACTTATATCGGATCCACTCCGAGGCGATAGCATCAGGAACATCATCGTCCCACGAGACTCCAGATGACCACAATAATTGCATTAGGTACTTAGCATGAAACGCAACTGGGCACAAAAACCCCAGTGGATCGTAAATGCGAGCAATGTTCGAGAGAATGGTTCGCTTCGTGCACCTTTGATCACCTGGGCTCGTCACTTCAAACTGAAAGCAATCCGTCTGTGGACGCCACGATAGCCCTAATATTTTAAGCGACAAATCCGTCATTTCGTCGAAATGTTTAAAATCATTTGAGTACAAATCAGATGGAGGGAGGTCGGCGATAAAATCTTTATGATTGGAGGTCCACTTTCTTAGATGGAACCCACCCGACGACAATATTTTCGAAAGATCCGACCGTAAAAGTAGAGCACCCTCGATAGAGTCAGCGCCCGTCACGATATCATCAACATAAATATCTCTACCTAGCACCCTCGAGGCTGCAGGGTAATCTTCTGCAGTATCCTTAGCCAGCTGCGCAATACTTCGAAGAGCTTGATAAGGAGCAGACTTCACTCCGTAAGTGACCGTACGCAGCCTGTAATCCTTTACAGGGTCAGTGGTAGAGCGACGCCATACAATTCGCTGGTACTCTGCGTCTTCGTCTGGCACCAAAATTTGACGATACATAGCTTTTATGTCTCCCGTAAATACAACTTGATGCCATCTAAATCGGGTTAGCACGTCAAAGATATTAGTTTGTAATTTTGGGCCAGCCAAGAGCGCATCGTTAAGCGACAATCCAGTAGCATCTCTACAACTTGCGTCAAAGACCACTCGCAGCGGAGTACTAACTGAGTCTGGGCGAAGAACAGCATGGTGAGGTATGTAATTAAATTTACCAACATCAGACGAAGGCGGCTCTGCTTCCTCCATGTGACCATTTGTCTCATATTCATCCATGAAAGAATTATAAGCATCACGAAAATCAGGATGTGTGGTGAGCTTTCGCTCCAACGAGAACAGCCTTTTCAAGGCGATTGAACGAGAATCCGAAAAAGTAGGCTTGTTTGTGGGATCGACGAAAGGTAGTGGTACCACAAACCGGCCTTCACTATTACGACCGTAATTAGTCACGAAAACGTCCTCGCACAATTGGTCCTCCTTCGATAATATAGGCTGGCTGGGCGGACTAATATTTTCCAATTCCCAGAACCTTTTTAGAGAACTATCCAACGACAAGTTCAATGGCGAGGCGTTTGACACGAAAAAACAATCTTTGCGACAAGTATTAAATGAGTGTGAATAGCGAACATCACACTCACCCATTAAAATCCACCCAAATATAGTTTCGATAGCTTTGGGCTGACCTGGAGCTCCATATCTACGACCACATGCAAGAGACGATGCGAAAATATCTGCATTAAGAAGCAAATCAATGGGCCCAGGATGGCCAAAGTTTGGGTCAGCGAGAGGCAGGTCTTTAATGTGAGACCATTTCGAGAAATCGACAGACTGACAAGGTTGATCGGCACAAATAGATGGCAAGACCAAAGCATCAAAATTAAAATTTGTCACATTTGTGCCTATAGGCTTCATACAGCAGGATAGTACACCCCGTGGTTGTGCCACGGCATGCCCAATCCCGGACACAGACTCATAAGTTTTCTTTATTTTCATTCCAAGGCGCTCCGCACAGGGTTCAGAGATAAAATTACACGCGCTGGCACAATCCAACAAGGCTCGAACAGGTTGGTATTGGCCAGAGCTATCCATTATTAAAACCCGGGCAGTGGAAAATAACACGGTTTTATCAGTTGAGATTGTAGTAAGCGCCACATTTTTACCGAGTGGATCGCTTACTCCTTGTGGGGCCGCCTTTGTTTCTGAATCTGTGACTGGCTGTTTATCAAAATGTAATAATGAGTGGTGTGAATACCCACACACACCACAGCGAGAGGATTGACGGCACTGTTTAACCCGATGATCTTTTGATAAACAACAAACACACAAGCCCTTATCTTTAACAAATCTAAACCGGGCTGTCGCATTTAATTTTAAAAAGTTATCACAATTAGCAAGAGTGTGCGAACCAGTACAGAAATCACAAGCTAACGATGTAGCTATAAGTGTCACTTTGGACTTTTTATTACTATAAGGTACATTATTACTGCTTTTACTACTATGGCCAGCAGAAGAATGCTTGATGTCAGTTACTTCCGATGCTCTAATATGCTTTTCAAGAAATGTTTTTAATTTTTCAAATTGTGGAATATCATCCGAATTAAATTCAAGTTGGAACGCTTCCCGAGTTGACTTGTCCAGTTTTGACCAAAGTAAATAAAACAACATGAAATCTTTGTCAGGTAACTTAAGTTTGTCTAAAACTGACAATGTCTCAACAAATGTTCGATGAACTCGCTCAAGTTCCGAACCTGATTTTGATTTAATTGGGTCACAGTATAAAATTTTTTCATAATATGCAAAAGCAATCTGACGCTTCTTATTGTAATACTTTGACAGAGTATTATAGGCATCCATGTAACTGTCATCAGAAATTGGGAAATTTTTAATTAAATCCAAAGCTTTATTTTGAACACTTGTTATCAAATAATGTAATTTTTCAATATTTGGAATTTCCCTTTTATGTATTAATGAGTCGAATAACTGAATAAATGAGATCCAGTTTTCAAGTCGCCCGTCGAAAGGTTTAATTTGTATTTTTGGTAACTTGGCTAAAGCAGACTCAACAACTGGTTTGGTACATACCGTGGGTTGGCTTCGCAACCTAAGAAGTATGGATCTCATCGTTTTCTCGAACTCCACAGTACAGGCGAATTCCGCGTTACGATTCGCGACACTACTTTCTGTTAATATGACCGTTTGTGCTTTGTGGAAACTATCTGCTATTGGAGTAAGATCAGACTCGATATAACCATCTAAAATATTTGCTGATATAAACTCCAATCGCATCATAGCGTAATCACGCATTATTCTATTAGGATCAGCGGTTCCCTCACTCATTGTCTTGTCATTAGTCATTTTTCACACACAATTAACAAAACTTTAACGAAAGTAATACGAAACGACAACAAAGTTTTGTATAAACTGACAACAAACCGTGATAGGAAATTAACCAAATGACAAGACGTCAAAATGATTAATGACAGAACGTCAAACTGACAAGTGACAATAAAATAGTGTTGCCGCAAACTAGTAAGTATAGTCTATGCCTAGAGGCGTTACACAATTACCAACCAAACGAAACGAAAAATACAAGTCACTTTTTTCCTACCTGTAAGATGAAAAATATAAAAATAGGTTCACCCTCGAGAAATATAAAATGATTAATATTTTACAATTAACATCGAAAAAGTCGCTTTTCACGATTCGGCTCGAAGACCAATGTTGGTGGGGGTTATTTAGTGGACTGTATGGAAATTTTAAACATTCATAAAACGACAATTTGACAACGAAAGTTATAACGAAAAATATGATCGGATGCGAATTTCTAGATTAAGTGCTTCATCACATACCTGGTATCCTCTGGGAAGTAGAGCAGTGCTAGGGGCCTGGTCCTGGAGGCACATCAGCTACTCACAGGTGCGAGCTCGACTTACCGCCGCTTTTGCCTCTGATACCTAATATGGCACTTGCCCACATGAACCCACAGTGAATCCGCACTTCTAACAATATATTGAGCTTTACTATGTACGACAGCGACAAATAGATAGGAAAAACGTGACTTTTACAGCAATTCTACGATAATTAAATGGTGACGTGACTACGGCCGAAAAACGAGAGGTGCCGAGCCGTTGCCGCCAAGTTGAACTGTGTGTGTTGCTATATGCAACGCAAAATTATACCTACGAAATTACGTGTGATACCACACTTAAAATTAATAATTACTACTAAACTGAACAGAATGAATGAATGAATGAATGAATGAATGAATGAATGAATGAATGAATGAATGAATGAATGAATGAATGAATGAATGAATGAATGAATGAATGAATGAATGAATGAATGAATGAATGAATGAATGAATGAATGAATGAATGAATGAATGAATGAATGAATGAATGAATGAATGAATGAATGAATGAATGAATGAATGAATGAATGAATGAATGAATGAATGAATGAATGAATGAATGAATGAATGAATGAATGAATGAATGAATGAATGAATGAATGAATGAATGAATGAATGAATGAATGAATGAATGAATGAATGAATGAATGAATGAATGAATGAATGAATGAATGAATGAATGAATGAATGAATGAATGAATGAATGAATGAATGAATGAATGAATGAATGAATGAATGAATGAATGAATGAATGAATGAATGAATGAATGAATGAATGAATGAATGAATGAATGAATGAATGAATGAATGAATGAATGAATGAATGAATGAATGAATGAATGAATGAATGAATGAATGAATGAATGAATGAATGAATGAATGAATGAATGAATGAATGAATGAATGAATGAATGAATGAATGAATGAATGAATGAATGAATGAATGAATGAATGAATGAATGAATGAATGAATGAATGAATGAATGAATGAATGAATGAATGAATGAATGAATGAATGAATGAATGAATGAATGAATGAATGAATGAATGAATGAATGAATGAATGAATGAATGAATGAATGAATGAATGAATGAATGAATGAATGAATGAATGAATGAATAAATAAATAAATAAATAAATAAATAAATAAATAAATAAATAAATAAATAATCTTGAAAAATAAAGTCATTGGTACATGCCAGGGTTGGAACATAAAGTACTCTATTGTTGGAACCCACAACTTTACGATTGAGAAGCAAGCGTCTACCACTCCGCTCGCCACTCCCCATCAAACTATTGCGTATACTGTTAATCAAAGAGGTAGTGATTCAAATTGAGAAACGAATGTTTCATTGGTTTGGACAAACGGAGAAGATGAAAGGGCCGACCAAATTAGCACAGGGCAAGATAAAATGTATTTAAAACCACTAACGCAACGATTAACGACTGTTGATAAAGAGATCTGTCAGGATTATGGCAAGTGACCCACCTACCTCACCGGGATATAGGCGAGATGTTATTAGTTTATAGTTCACTATTGTTCATGAATGAGTTGTTAAATGAATGACTATTAAATAGTGTCCCAAGATGATGGACGGATGGGATGTTTATGAATTTATTAGCTGTCCCCTTAATTGTCATATTAATTAGCCTGCAATCTACCAAATAAACACAAAACAAAACCTAAAAATCGTTTAAGCAGTTTCTGTAGAGTTCGATAACAAACTCATGTTTTGTATAATATAATATAACATATGATGTTACATTTGCTTAAATAAAAATTGTATGGAATCAGGTGTTACGTTGCGGAAACCTATAATAGCATTAAAATTTCAAATTACTTTGTTAATTTCCGCCAAAAATCCCGGAAAGGCCATGCGGTTAGTTAATACACACTTTTTGAAGCAGAAGCAAGACCTGGTGTCGGCGGTGGAGGAACACACCACCGCCGACACCAATACTTGTGTGAGAAAATGCGCGACGCGTTTCGCCTCTAGCACGAGGCATCCTCAGGCTTACAAGTATTGGTGATTTTCAACGCAAAGTAACTTTCACATTTTAATGTTAAATAAAAATGTTTTTACTCTCTGTGACTAGCACGAATTTGTTTCACATTGTAGACTAACAATGTGAAACTTATTAATTCCTGAACTAAACACATCTACTAGTTACGAGTACACAATGAGGCAGATTTAAAGGTACTTTAAAAAGAACGGAAATCAATTAAAAAACGTTTACTCCATTGACGACTGTGGCTCTATCATAAATAATGCTAATAATGACTAATAATAATTTCTTCGCACGTGAAAAAATTTTTATGTCTGCAATAAAACAAACCCCCTTTAATAAAATACATCCAACTACAACTAATTTCCATCGCTATAAAACAACTCACTTACCTAAAAAATATTCAATTAAATTGCTTTTATAATAAGGCAAATTATACTCTTTATCTTTACACATTTTATATCATGTGCTTTGATGTACAACAGACATACAATAGTCTTATCTTATCTAATCTTATATTTTTCAGTGGAGCCCAAAAATAGATGTTTACACTAGAAATCAAAGCTTCAATGCCTAAATGCACTCTATAAAATTAAACAAGAGAAAGTAACAGTGCTATTGGGATAAGAATCAGGATTCTCATCGATACTTGACTAAATTGAAAGTTTGTAGAAGAAAATATAAAATAAAAATTATCAATTTATGCGGTATTCGCCCTAGGAACCGAAGCAGTAGGCAAGTCAAAACAGTAACCGCCATTCAACGAAGTGCTATAATTATAACGGCTTTCCCCATCCGTTTTCAGCGAGATATTTCAGGCTCCTAATTGCCATACAAAACAAAACTGTACGAAAGATCCATTGGATATATGAAAATCTATGACCATTTCCCTATAAATCTATCCGTCGCGATTAGCGAATGCAATCCCACAGCATATTCTCATTCGAGGTATTTGCAGGACCAAACCGTCTTAGTCCCGTTGATCCCAAGGTATTTGCCGAATCTAACTGGGTAAACTTAGTCGTCTGAAATCAATCGTTAGGTAATAGACCTAATGAACCTCATCGTCTCCTTGTATACAGTGGGGATGCTGAGGCACGGGTCTCTTCACTTTATGGGTCTCACACGGAGGTTAGGCCATACTCCACCACGGAGGCCAAGTCCGGATTATAAGACAGTGGCGGGCCTTACTGTCAGAAGTTATCAAGCCGCCTATAAGGCCTCTGACATAGCTTGGCGACTGTCTGTACATGAAAGACGGCACCAATAGCTTAACGTGCCTAGCGAAGCACGGAAGCGCTCGGAAAAATGCTGCTGTAGTCACGGGACGGTCATCCATCCAGTACAAAGTATTTCCTAGTCGTGTCGTTGCTTGATTATGCGAATCTTGCCTATGATACTTGTGAAGAGACGGATTATCGAGAACACCAGAACTTGTATATGTTTCAGGATGTTTGAATTGTTTTCAGGATGTTTCATGGCTTTATTCTGATTAGTCAATGATCTTTCGATCGACCTCTCACATATATTCTTTCTTTCATCGTCTGAACCCCTATACTCAACCCGCACTGGAACACATAGTTCATAATAATATTTTAGCAGAGTTGAAAAACAGTAACTGGATCTAACTGAAGATAAGATTATAACTATTGCTTGTACTAGTTAGAAAACTATATGACAGAGAGCAGTGACTTCTTTTTGCAAAATACAACAACTATTTTTTTTCTCTTTTGGTAATAAGGCTGTACTCTTAGTTAGGAAAGATCTGTGTAATTACCTTTTTTACGTACAATAAAGTGTTCTGTACCTATCTATCTATTTTTTTATATTGCTGATTGAGTTTTTACTAATAGATGCCAATTACACACTACAACAGATGATATTGTATCATATCATCTGTTACAGTGTGGGATTGTGTGAATTGTATGTGAAGTGTGTGATACTGTGTGTGTGTGTTTAAGTGTGTCATAGTTATTTTACATTATTCAGTTTGTTAGGCAATAACGATTGCCAAAGTCTTTCAATTTTCTTTCTTTCACTAGACCTTCTATATTTATTTCTTTGTGGAGCAGAGCCATAACTTTCAAAACAGTTATGTTGCTTACGAAAGAATGATGAGCGAAAAGTTATTATAATATCAACATCACGGAAAATCCTGAGCTGAGAATTCAGTCACTGAATTAATTACTGAGGCTGCTAGAAAATCAGCATGAAGTATTCTCAAATGATCCTACTTGCTGATCCGTCGGGAATTTTACGAAGGGATTACACATCTGTCTGTCCAGATTTCTCAAAACTCGGCTAAGATTAAGTCACAAGTAACAAGAAAGTATTTTCATTTACACAGATCCGCCTTCATTTGGGCCGGTTTTTATTATTAGGTCTAACAAACATATTTAAGGTTACTGTCGAGGGTCAAACATTATACGTGTGTAATCTCGTTTATAAAAAAAAACTTTTTCCTTTGAATTTACGCAATGGGATGATTTATACAGCATCCGGTGGCACCTTCACGTGCTTATGTCGGGACCACTCGGACGCTGCAGTGCCAGGGACGTCGTGTTTCATCGTGAGCAAACCCGCAACTTAGTTGACTTTGCGCGTATTGCCTTTTCTTCCCGTGGGCTAGTTCCACTAAGCTGTCAGAATGGTATAGGTGCTTGGCAATCCGACACCATCTAAAAACAATCATTTTTCTCGTCAAATATTAGGAAAATCGATAGTTTGTTTCTTACGTTACGTTACGTTACGTTACGTTGCGTTGCGTTGCGTTACGTTGCGTTGCGTTGCGTTGCGTTGCGTTGCGTTGCGTTGCGTTGCGTTGCGTTGCGTTGCGTTACGTTGCGTTACGTTACGTTACGTTACGTTACGTTTACGTGCTATCCACTGAACACAGATGTTCAAAGAGTTAGCTGATAATGTTCGCTTCTTTCTCTCTCGAAGCGCTCGTGACCCAGTCAAACCGAGTGATTGGAATCAACCACTTGAGTTAAACAACAACAGGCGTGGTCAGGTGCAGGATAGGTGACCGTGACTACCGCTAGTGTCATTTTTCCGAGCGCTTCCGTGCTTCCCAAGGCACGTTAAGCCGTTGGTGCCGGCTGTCATGTAATGGTTGTCGTTAAGCCGTGTCAGAGGCCTTATGGGCCGCTTGAGAACTTCTGACTGTAAGGCCCGCCTTTGTAATACAATCTTCCACCAACCCGGACTTGGCCCCCGTGATAGAGTACGGCCTAACTCTACTGCGATGCAGGAAGAGACCCACCCCCCTGAGAAGGGGTACATAGGATATCGAGTATCTAGTTCTTTTCTTTCAGATGTAATAATAATAATAATAATAGACATTTATTTCGGAAGAAAAAAAACAGTGTTCCATAGTGATGTCAGTAATGAAGCTGACTAGTATGTAGTGCTCTTTCTAGAATGTTCGTAGAATTCATTTCAAGAGGCCTTCTAAGTAGGCTACTTTATATTGCCATTTAAATATTTGTGACCCATTAAGATGATGTCACACGCAAACATAGCCAAAGATTGATTATGACATCTGTCTCATAAGTTTATTGAGCACATTACAATATTATGATCCTGTCATAAAAATGTGCCTAAAACGTACAGAAAGTAAGCTCCAAAGTTCATTGTACTTCATACCTACTGTGAAGCAATAAAATCTAGTGGTAATATTCTTTTTAATTCACCAACGCGTGCTAAGGACAATTTTATAAGACCTATTTAGAGGCTTAAAATTCCACCCATGCCGGGACTATGGGGATATGGTTTTTTTTCATAACATAAACTCACGCCTTTATCTAGCTGAGGGGTAGGCAGAAACTACTTGCCACAATCGAATCTACAACATTTATAAGTCTCTGCGTGGACGCATGCCGCCGCTCTTAAATGCCAATTTTCTGGGGTATTTGAACTTCGTAAACTCTACCCCCAGGGGTTAAGTTTTGACAGAATTTTGTAGAGAAGAGTATCAGGGCCCCATTTAATCACAATTAGATGTACATTGCATAGCCAACAGATTAACGAGTAGGAATTGTAAGCATGTAGCAGCTTAGCAATCGACATCGAATTATTATACATCTATGACATAAGGCCTTGCAGGAGAGCCTTCTGTACACGAATTTCGTAGGCCTATAATTGATATGGGCAGTTCTGCCACGATATTTATGACTCATCGTACTACTTGACAGAGGTCCCTTATTATTAATTAATGAGCAGATGAGAAGTGAAAAGGACAAACTAATTCAGACCATGTTAAATGTCAATTATGGAAACAAATCGGACGTTGCGCAATGTATTCTTTTTCTGCGACGATTTGCCATCATCTTTATCAGCATCATAATAAGCCGGTGCTAGTCTACTGCTGGATATAGGACTATCCCAAGACACGCTCTCATCTTCCAGTCACTGCCCACTGCTTTGCGAATGTCATCGCTCCATCTGGTCACAGGGCGTCCTACGTTGCGTTTGCCGATTCGCTAAGAAACAACTTCCAATAAATTGTTAATTTTTATAATTCTCAATATGATTCTTAAAACTTGACCCAGTCAATTTCTATGAAAACTTATAAAATATACAATTAAATATGGGGCGATGTGTTGTAACGAAGTTGAGTAGCACGATTCACCAACAGAGTGTAAAGTCTGTTAGCTTTTAGAATATACCTCGGGCCCTAAAGTGGGCTTCGGTTTTTGCCGAAAGCATACGAGCGTAATACATGGTAATACTACTCCCTGCTCTGTATAAAACTTTTCTCATTAGGTTTATTTAATGAAGTGTTATACTATTTTTATTTTTAATGCACTAACCCGTGCTGAGGACAATTTTTTTTAAAACCTATTTAGAGGATTAAAATTCCACCCATGCCGGGATTCGAACCCGCGACCTCTGGCTATCCTTGCCAGCGCTCTATCCAACTGAGCTAATGGGCGACTCACCTGCATCAGTGAAATTTCGAACCTCTTTACACTATTCTCTGTATTACGTACAGACAGCGACATCTGGCTGAAGTAGATTGCATCACTTTCATAATGAAGTGTTGTATTAGTTCCGATATTTCTATTACACGAATATATCCGATGCTATCCGATAGTAGGCAAGGTATATTCTAAAAGCTAACAGACGGACAAAGACGTACAAAAGCTGTAACTTCCTATAGGCACTTACGTTAGTAACCCTTTATACAACATAGATAATTATCATAAACTTCATAGAGTCTTTGTGTAATTCACTTCAAAGTCAGATTGTTTGATGCGCACCCACGTTCCCCTATTATTGCACCACCGGGACCAGTTAAAGCTGACCTGCGACGTCCCTTGACCCTTTAGCGAATATAATGAGGTAAGGACGACCCGATACGGGTTCAGGGGTCACCCAGGACTGGTTATCCCGCCACCCACTGATGATGCGATCTTTTGTCTTGCACTGCTTAACTGGCTATTATTTATAATGACCAGAGATAGTGCTGCGTCTAAGCAACGCCTACAATGCACTCCGATTTTGATGGAAACGGCATAGGAATTACAAATACGCGTTTAAACATTGTGTAATATATAGGGTTACCTCAAAATGCGCAGTGCAGCGGGCGGCAATAAGTTTTTCATTTGCAGCAACAAGAAGGAACGATTTTATGCTAAGGAAAAACCAACAAAAGTTTATTTATTTATTTTTATTAGGGAAAACAACAGCTTCTTATAGTATTATTATACAAATTTTTTTACATACAGTATAGCCAATAATAGTTTTCCTCGACTGTTTTACTTAACACAGTTGCTGAGACGTGAAAAAAAAGAAACAAAAAAGAAACATGAAACAGGTAAGTCTGAAAATGCAGTTTTAACGTGCCTAATTAAATGGCAAACATATATAAGTTTATATAAATTTAATATGAATATCATTCCATAAATAAAATAAATATGTAATATACTACATACAAATATATAAACAAATAAATATTACAATTATTATATGTTTAGAATATAATTGTACAAAACAGGTGGGTGCTTATGCCTAAGATAAATCCTATATAAATCTTGGGATCGGAAAACCACTAAGCACTAATACAAGAAGCGGACCTTATTTTAATCTTATATATTACTTGCGGATATTTATATATGTAACTGAATAATATAGGTACATAAGAACAAACGTGCTTAGCCCTACGACTACTAAGTCTTGGGATCGGAGAACCACTAAGCATAAGTTATATATTGGGTGTGATTAGCGATAACAGAAAAAAAAACCGGCCACGTGCGAGTCAGACTCGCGCACCGAGGGTTCCGTACAAACCTGTATTATAGACCTGAGTATTTGGTATGAATTTCAATTTAATACCTCTACGCGTTTATGAGGAAATGGGTAGTAAGTTTAAAATTATTAAAAAAATATATATTATGTGATGTAACTAAAAATTTATGGTTTTCGTAATTTTTCCTTTATCTATGCTATAAGACGTTGCTTCGTACCAAATTTCAAGATTCTGAGTTCACGGGAAGCACCTTGTAGGTTTTGATTCCCTTGCAAGTGTCGAAAATTTGCGGCATAAACGGCTGTATCTTTTGATTGCGTTGGCTTAGAAGTTTGATTTTTTCACAGCTTCAAGGGACAGTAGACCTGAGTAATTGATATAAATTTCAGCTTCATACCTCCACGCGTTCCTGAGAAAAAGAGTCTTGACAGACGGACGGACGGACGGACAGACGGACAACAAAGTGATCCTATAAGGGTTCCGTTTTTTCCTTTTGAGGTACGGAACCCTAAAAACAATGTAGGTCATTGAGTTTATTGGACTTGGTCATCATTGAAGTTAGCTAATGGCGTCAGATAATTTCAGGCGAATGTAATTTTTAAATGTATGCTTTGTTTGAACATATGGGTCTGAATCATTAAACTTATTGTTAAATGTGCGTAGCAAACGAGTGAGAACTGCGTTTTGACCATAATTTGTGGAATGGAAAGGTACGTGAAACAGCGACGGTTTGTGTCTAGATATTCTGACTGGTACCTGTATACCAATTTGATTAAGTAGTGCAGGACAGTCCAAGCCTCCCCTTACGATGTCATAGAGAAAACCCATATCAAACATAACACGTCTTTCCTCCAGGGTAAGTTTAATCTGAAACAACGACAGCTTTCTATGTAAGTGTTTGCAGTTTTTTTTAATTTGTAATTAAGATGTTCTATAAACTTTTTTTGTATGCGCTCTATTATATTGCAAGATAGTCAACAATATCAGAAAACAAAATTTGCCGTAATACAATCTAAAGCGAATATAATCAAAACCGCGTAAAGAAATTATAGTTTTACTTAAAATACTCAAAATCGCTATTTAAAATAGAGATTTACGTGGCGGGGATTTTAGAACAAAAAAAAGTAACAACAGATTAAAGGAGTTCTTTAGAGGAATCGCGTTTTTGTAAATTAATGTTTTATTAAATATTTACGGGACTGGAGAGAATCAAATAAAAAAAAACATGACTAACAAACATTTCATGAGTTACGGTGTGTATCTATTTCAAACTTATTATGATGCACTGGGGGAATCGTCTATTTCAAAAATATTATAGAAACGCTCTTCAATTTCATTTTAACGCAATCTCCCAAAACTCTCTACAGTGCTTTGTAGAATCGTGTTTTTCATAAATAATACCGGTAGTATTTTCATTAATATTTGTTTAGATTACCATCTTTGGCAATTTCTACAAAGAGTGATACTACCTACTCCATGAAGAGAATTAATGGAGTATCATGTCGCATTGTAATTTATTTGTTTGTAATGAGCCCACGCCCTGCTTCGAATATATTTTATTGTGTATCCATAGCACATAAAACCTTTTATAACTTCGAAGATCTATGCAAGTATACTTTCACGGGCACAAGACGTTTTAGGTAAAACTTTGAAACACTTTCTTACTAACAGTACTTTCGGGTCGAATACAGGTGGAAGGGCCAGTATGAGGCGTCCCAGGCGGACATACTTCAACGAAAAGGGTGATGTATTAGCAAAGGGGAAGATAAAAAGTACCCGAAACCGGCGTGCCTGCATGCAACGACTAATGAAAGTTGTTGAAACAAAGGTGATTTGTCAGGTTATGTCAAGTGGCAGTCGCAATTCATGGTTTACTCACGGATGTAAATCCGTGGGTTTACTATGACAATACATTAAATTAAAGCTACAGATTAATAAGTAGGAAGATTAATAAGTAGGAAGATTAATAAGTACTACTACTAGGTACATCAAGTTGTAATGAATAAACTATGAATCATATTTTTATGAACGTGGCCCAAAAATCCCAGCACTTAAATTTGACAGGTTTTTGAATACCAACTCAGATTTTTCTTTGGTGTTTAAGTGATAATTTGTCAGAAAGTGATAATTTTTAAATCTTTCGTGTCATTTTTCGAAAAAAAGCATATGATAATTCTAAAATAAGCCTCCAAAACGGTCTTGAGCAATATGGCGTTGCACATAAATTAATGACGTCACTGGGCAGTACACAAACAAATGTCAAGTCAACTCTCGGGTTCTTGGATAGCTGTGCTGTGATTACTGATCGGATATTTACTGAGCTGTGACGTCATTATTATGTGTAACAAAATTCAAAAGCAAAGAAAAATAAATTACATGCAAGATAAATCCAGGTTTTTTCATTAAGTATTCGGACGAAATATTAACGTCTTTGCAAGGAAATTTACAATCAAATCCCACGCAAAATAAGGTCTCAGATAGCAAGTCTAAAATGATGTTTCCTTTGACCATTCGCAATGCCTTTTCGCCGTCAGACGCGAATTATCTGACTCTATTGACCACAAAAAGCTCACCAGCGAGCATACCGTGCAAGAAGGTTTTAATATTCTGTTTGGCCAGCCGTGCTTCCTTGAGCACGTGACTCCGCTTTAATCTCGCCTCCTTTATGTTTATCGCGCTGCGTATATACTCTTTGTACACTGCCGTTGGTGGCTGGCTGGCTGCTGGCACTGCTGTACTTTGACAGAAGGTTTGGCCTGTCCATATGGTCCACCACTGACCTCCACGGTACCATAGAGGTGCGTGGTAAAAGAGGTTTGTAAATAATCTGCGGTTGCACACAACTACTAATCAGCATTTGAGGATATTATTTTATTGCAACAAACAGATATATTGCTGTAAGGTCTGACTAAGAAAATAAAATACCCGAAAGGCGCTACTTTTGCATTTTATGTGGCGGGCACTTAGTATAGTAATCCCAATTTGAATTGGCCACTTCATTTTTTTATTACTCTTACAATTATAATGAGCACTTTTTCACATAGATTGTTAGCGCTTTGCGTACACTCTCGTTGGTGGCAGTTGATACTGCTCTACATAGATAACATCCAATACACGAGACAAACTAGAAAAGTTCGTTTCCTAGTTTGACCCGGCCGGGGATCGAGACCTTCGGTTTTGCAGTCAGCGTGCCAAACCACAGCGCCACCGAGGTCGTCATACATATACGTATGTACGTAAATATATTCACGCCTGTATTCCAAGGGGTAGGCAGACTCCAGAGTTTGCCATTGCAGTGACTGAGGGCCAGGATCCCGGTTTCGGTCACCGTTTATCTTGCCCTTAGCTAATACATCCACCGTAATACATATAGGGAGCTAGTAGAAATAAGATCAATATTTAAGCCAAAATCTACTCAGGTGCTAATAATGTATTAAAGTCGAACTTCTGCAGTTTCGAATTGTGTATATCTGGTTCTGTCACAAGCCGATTAAATATATTTCTGAAAGCTGAAGCTTTTTTCTGGGGCCTTAAATCCTTATTGCTTAATTAGAGACGTGAGATTATTTTTGGAATGCTTAACTACCGTAACTAAGCACTGCGCAGGAGAGCTAATCAAAACTTGTGATGGAATTTGAACAATTCTGAATAGGCTATTTGACAGTGTAAAAAAAGGATTAATAATATCCTATCAATTATGAGTTATAATACCGATCTAAGGCATTTTAACTAAAAAAAAATATAGTTTCTGCAAATAAACAGAAAATAATTTTGTACCTGTAGCTATTTTGTTTAATAACTTCCATACAACCCAATCAATTGACGTGGTCCCAAACTGAGATACCCTGGTGCTACGGTATGTTCAGACAAGGAAACATGGAAATACACCGAGTCTGAGGCCAATTGCACAAATCAATCACCGCGGCTTCTAGCGGGAATCGAACCGACTACCTTCTTTTCAGTAGTCAAGCGTGTTAACCGCTAGACCAACAAACACATTGTATAAACACTGATGATTACGCAGCTGACGATAAATATACCTCTCCAAGCTCGGTGTTAATTGACATTGGAAAATTTAAAACACTGTTGAAACCAAGTTCTTAAGTCGTAAAGAATCCCTCGTTCACGCCCACGGACATTCAATTTGTTTCACGTTAATCTCGTACGAAAGTGCTGATTAATGCCGTTGTCCAGCTAATGAGGCTTCTTTGGGATATATAATCAATAATTATTGCAGTGCAGAGTAGGGTCAACCTTTAGGCTACAATCCCGTGGGTGTAAAGGGCTATTAAGTAAGTTACCTATCAATCTCCTTTTCCGCCTAGGGCTTTTAACGATGTTAGGATTCGGCGACGGTGCACTACTTTATGTTTGTTATTTTAAAACTGCGAGCGTGCATTAGGATACATAACGTGACCTACGAATATATTAAATATATAGGTTTGGATGGATGTACGATTGCTAATGATAATGTCACCGGAAGATAACAAGATCCGCAAGTTTATAAATTACCTAGGAAATTTATAAACTTTCGTAGGATTGTAAACGAGAGATAAATTGTATTATTTTACGCCCACATTTTCGCAAATTAATAAATTTGCGTAGTCTCGTGGTTAATTTATAAACTAACGGATGTCCATTCGTAAGATTCTAAACAGTTCGACCAATCACAGAAGAGCTTTTTATTTTACGCTTTTATAAAATACGGCCAATAACACACTGCTCTCTGATTGGTTGATGTTGACAGTGGCAATGCTTGTGTCCATAGACTTAGGTACGATCAAACTTGCCAAATTAGTATAAATTGATCAGTTTCGATTACCTACCTGCAATCCATTCTTGCCGGAGATGCGTAGTTTTCGAGAAAATGATTGTTGAATTTTCTGTAAACCTAACCTCAAAATCTTGCTGTATGATTTTGTTCTTCTGGACCCATTTTTTTCCTCTTATTTAAAAAAAATCTAACACCCGAAGTTCGCTCCACTCGCTCCATCCTGAAACTTCGAACCTAATTTCGGTTCGCAACATTGCGACGTCCCAAAGCTTTAGCTTTATTATAGTCTTACATTATTTTAACGACTTTTTTAATTTTCGACTTTTTAATCGACTTCTTACTATTTTGGCCATGACCACTATAAAACTTTCGTAGCTCTGTGGTAAATTTCACTTCATCAACGATATTTCTAGATGGAGCAGGAACACGTGACTTATTGAACCAATCAGAGCGCAGGTGGCGTTTCGTTAAACCTTACTTATTATTTTACGCTTGAATTGTGTAAGTTTATCAATTTGCGAAAATGTGGGCGTAAGATAATACAATATATCTCTCGTTTACAATCCTACGAAATTTTATAATTTTGCTAGGAAATTTATAAACTGGCGGATCTTGTTATTTTCCGGTGACAATAATATCACCAATTATCAACAATCAATTATCAATTATCAATTCCTCTTCAGGCTATATTATGTAGTCCACTGCTGGGCCTCCTCTATAAGCGCCATAGCGCCCTGTCTTCAGCTTGCCGCATCCAGCATCTGCCGGCGGTTTTTCGCAGATCGTCATCCCACCTGGTTGGAGGGCGTCCTACACTACGTATGCCGAGTCGCGGTCTCCACTTAAGAACACGTTTACTCCAACGGTTATCGGTTCTTCGCGAGATATGGCCAGCCCACTGCCACTTTAGCTTGCTGATTCTCTGAGCTATGTCGATAACTTTGGTTTTCTGTCGGATGCATTCGTAGCATGCATAGTATGGTTTATGGATCTAAATAAAATTTTGCACAGACAAAGATTATTTAGAGTCTGGCTGCTTTGCACACCGAAAAAATCCACGCGGGCGTCGTAGATGCAACACAGACATTAATTCATGCTCTCTCTCGTAAAGATAATTGATGGTCCCTGGGTTTCAGCTATACGGGATCTTAGTCTAATAGACAATAAGAACTGCCTACGCTGAACCCACATTCTAACTAAGACGCCTACAGCATGGTAAATATTAGAACGAAGAGTTAATTTTGATTCTCGAGCTTAAGTAATCTAAGAGGGCGTGATCAATTTGTCTCTATGTTAACTTCTAGGCATTTAGGCAGCATGGCAGCTCCCACTTACCTTCTATAAATATTTCAGTATATTTAAATATACCTAATATCAACCCTTTGTATGTCCCTACTGCTGGCGCCCAGGTCTCTTCCCGCATCGAATGAAGGTTAAGCCATACTCCATCAAGGGAGACAGGTCCGGGTGTAGGGTAAAGGATCCACCTAAAAACAAGGCACTTACAAAGTCTGTCTTCGTCGACGCCTCTCGACTTGGCAGCCGGCGCCGTTCGGGATGGGTGCACTGGAAGGTCTGGGGATCCCTAGACTTCCCCGTCTATCCCAAGAGCTCTTTCCCCAAAAAGCTACCTACCTTCAGTGCACTTTCACGACACCACGTATTCACCAAATGAGAATATTTTGGGCGATCCGTCGCCCGACAGTAAAACATTGGAATCCGTCCCTGAACCTATTTCGCACTTCACACGAAGATATAAACCCGGCAATCTAATTGCCACGCAATTTTGGGAAATCACACGTTTAACAAACAAGATACAACAGGGCAATTTTTCTGCTCATCTGACCGATGTCAAGTAGTTCCGCCCGTCACGGGTGCGTTCAAAAATCAGACTTCTATTCTAAACACCGGGTTTTAGGAGGATAGTGAGACAGTGGCGGGCCTTACTGTCAAAAGTTATCAAGGCGCCCTTAAACCCTCGGACATGGCTTAACAACTGCCATTACATGACAGCCGGCACCAACGGCTAACGTGCCTTGCGAAGCACGGAAGCGCTCGGAAAAAATGCCACTAGCGGTAGTCACTAGGGCGGTCACCCATTCAGCACCTGACCGCGCCTGTTGTTGCGTAACCCTAGTAAATGATAGTGAATGAACTTTCGGCACTATATTAAATAGGCTGACACCATCCTTAGGCATAAAGCGAATAAATATGACATTTAGGCTAAACGAGACTTAGACCCTCTACGCATAAGGTACCTACATCGGTTTTAAAGATTTTCAACTTCGGTTTTACAAAAGAACTAGAAAATACATATTTATTTTAACTAAATATTTATTTATTTCAATGAATGTTTATTTTAACCACAAAAACACAGCATTATCTTTATGTTACACTGAATATACAAGCAGAAGGCATATTATAAAAGTGTTACTGTTTTTATGGCAGAGTGTACTACGAATCTAATTTACTGTGTCTCCATACTATGTCTCTATACGTGAATCGTGGAGTCCGATTTTTATGAGTTGTCTTCAGCCTACGTAATAAGAACTCGACAACTCGTAACTGTAGCTCAAACATTTACAAATCGAACTCCACTTGAATATTCAACGTGCGTCGCGGAATAACAAGTTACAAGCACCTGAAACAGTAGGTCTAGCATCCACCATACTAAACTTACCCGATATGTAGTCCCTATGTAGCGACATTGATTTCGTTATTGGGGCATCACGCTCCATCCGACCATGGAAAAACGAGACAGATGTGACTTTGCCGCTCAGTCGAGTTCGAGCGTCGAATGTGTTCTAGGACGGCGGAAAAGTTTCTGGAAAGGAGGTGCTATCTCGTAGTAGCTGGGAGAATAATGGCCGGCTACTGCCAACGATCGGCGGGAAAAAGAAATATAAAAAGAAAGAAAAAAGTTACAAGGTCCCGTTGACTTAAGGGACTGCGACTATTGATCAAGTGCCTCTAAGGAAGTTATATGTTGCAGCAGATTTTGTTTTTCATCAAATCAAGTTTAAATAAGTGGTCGAGATTTTAATGGCATTACAAAAATTGTACGTCACTCTGTAACTGCTTCGTAATCCCCTGAACAAAACTGGAAAATGTTAGATACGTAGCACTTTTCATACTTACCTACATACACTGCACTATATAGAAGGTACACTGTCATGTGGGGTAACCGATGGTAAGGTCAAACATACCGCTTAAAATATATATACGTCAGAAACCTCTTATACAATACAAACCTAGGTAAGTACATACATCAGGTATCCGTGAGTTGCTACCAAAAACAGATCCCAATAAGCGGATCCTTTTTATTGTCCCGGCATTAAATCAAGGTAAATGCTCCCAAT
Organism: Yponomeuta sedellus; assembly: GCA_934045075.1. Classification (NCBI taxonomy): domain Eukaryota; kingdom Metazoa; phylum Arthropoda; class Insecta; order Lepidoptera; family Yponomeutidae; genus Yponomeuta; species Yponomeuta sedellus. The sequence goes on along the minus strand of OW203728.1, from coordinate 16,228,563 downwards.
ATCTGGGTATTAGATCGGGCGACTCGCCCCGTTATTTGTTATTCAAATCCGATCCCAGAGCGACAGCAATGAAGGTAACAGTAGAACAACTTGGCTCACACGCACACTTACCCCGGTGTCAATTGTATTTATAAATTTGAATAAAAACCGGCCAAGTGCGAGTCAGACTCACGCACCGTGGGTTGCCACAGCAATGAAGGTAACAGTAGAACAACTTGGCTCACACGCACACTTACCCCAGTGTCAAATGTATTTATAAATTTGAATAAAAACCGGCTAAGTGCGAGTCAGACTCACGCACCGTGGGTTCCGTACCAGTAAAGCCATCTCGCGTCCGGTGGTAGAACCATTTGATTTAAATTGATAGCGTGCTTGGCCGTTTCTTATAGAATATTAAATAAGTCCCATCACACCAAGTTTCATACCTATAATGTAATGTTTGTTATGTACGTATGTACGATAAAGCATAAACCAACAAAATGACGAATAAACACGTTTGTTGTACTCTTTATACAACAAACACTATTATTTTTTGTTTAAAAATTATTTGTTACTTAATTCGCTGTAATAACACATATGCTATGTAAATTTCAACTGGCTATTAATTTAAGTAGAACCCTATAAAGGTGGGACGAACAGACAGACAGACGGCCGCCGCGGCGGCTTCTGACCGGCGCGCCGGTCAGACAGAAAGCAAAGGCAAAGTAATACGGTCAAGTTTGGCACCCCTTGCGTACAGAACCCTAGTATTTAAATTTATGCAGCGAAACAGTTCTTTTGTTTAGCACTATTTATTTAGTAGCCAGAGAGATGAAGTTAGACCAGTGAGTCAAGGGCCAGAAGGTCCCTTAGCGCCTGATCGCTCTCCATACATTAATGCACGGCTTCGCACGTTTCCTTTGCGATTTGACCTCCACGACTTGTTTCTGCTACGATATTCTAGGCGCTGTCAAATAAGTCGCATATCTTTACGCTACGTAGGCATACTGTTAGGAACAACTATCCTTTTTATTCAATTCTCGCACTTATATGATGAGAAATAAAAGCTAGTGTGTTAGCTGCTAATTTTGCTGCCTATGGACAAACACAACGCATTTAAACCAACTGGAACTCTGAATTTAATTGTTCACGTTAAATCCAAAATGCAATTGTTAACTAACTTATGTTAGATGTTAAAAGTGTCATCTTATTAGCATCCCACAGTTTCTCAAAGTGTAAAAATGTTCTTTATCGTCATTCGCAAAGTACCTACCTACCTACCTAGAAGATTTTATTTCTACATTAATGCTGATTTAGCTAAGTAATGGGAGTACTCAGTCATCTAGATAAGTCGCTAATTACATTAATTGCTATTTTAATTACTTCATAATACCGGTTATTTTCCATCACAACGAATTAACCGACATACCTGCACAGGCTGTGATAAATTAAAATCGTAGTTCGTAGCTGACTTATTAATTACCACTTAACACTATTGACTACTCCTGTCTGTATGTGCAGATCGACATCAAGCCTTGTACGTACAAGGCTGGATGTCGATTACTCGGTTTGACTAGACCACGAGCGGTTCACGTGCAGATCATTTGTCTATTAAATTCTAATATTGTAAAAATATCCTGTAATGTTTGTTGTCGAACTCTTCCGAACCGGTTGCACCGATTTTTATGATTTTTTTGTGTATGTTGGTGAATCTGAGAATAGATCGTAAGTTAATAAATATGGCAAAATAACGTTCACGGGGTCAGCTAGTAATAATATAATAACAACTATTACTTAATAATACGTAATACAGAGAATAGTGTAAAGAGGTTCGAAATTTCACTGATGCCGTGAGTCGCCCATTGGCTCAATTGGTAGAGCGCTGGCACGGATAGCCAGAGGTTGCGGGTTCGAATCCCGGCATGGGTGAAATTTTTAGCCTCTAAATAGGTTTTTAAACTATTACTTGTTCTGGAGACAAGGATAGTATATCAGAAATGTACCCTAAGGCCTTTGATTGCACAATTAAAGTACGGCAGCCTCCAGCTAAAAAGGTCAGGCTAGTAGGGAGAATTTGGTCACATCTTTTTCTATAGGGTACGTGTTACTGGTGTGTTTGTTCACCTATGGGTAGGTAACAGTCCTAAATATCGAAAAATATAAGTCATAACATGAATAAAAATTCATGTCATAACTTATTCTGAACCATCAGATCATTACCGCAATTAGCAGCAATATTCTGATGATTCGCGATTTAAAAGTTTTCTCATAGTAAAAGTCGTTCGTATTAAGGAGAAGAATATATTAAGGGGATTATATTACAATCTGTGGAATCAGTTTTATGCGACCCTAAATTGGCCTCATATTTGTAACAAGGGCTATCGTAGGCCGGCCCACTCCCTATTACGTAAAGATCCATTACCTAAAGTTGCTCTACATATGTAGAGCAACTTTAGGTAATGGAAGTTGCTCTACATATGTAGAGCAACTTTAGGTAATGGATCTTTACGTAATAGGGAGTGGGCCGGCCGACGATAGCCCTTGTTACAAATATTAGGCCAATTTAGGGTTGCATAAAACTGATTCCACAGATTGTAATATAATCCCCTAATATATTTAATTTTAAGGTAGGTAAATGAAAATCAATATACAAAATAACACATAGTAAGTGCTCAAATCACAACACTTATAAAAATAATGCAAATACAACGCACAAATTATTACCAATAAAGTCAATCTCCCATTACCAAATTGAGGATTAGTCAAGAACTCAAAATATATTAACATAATCTTTTATTTGGTGTATAAATGAGCTCCATATTATTATGCCACATATCTCCTATAGGCATTCATATTTTACTCATTACGATAATTGTAGATAAGCGAAAGTTGGCCCTTTAATAGATTCCCGGTGTAATTTGCTTGAATTGCTCTAAGGAGTACCAAACCCTTAATATGAACCTTTTGTATGTCACTCCACCACGAGGGCCAATTCCGTACAATTTACGTGTAAACTTTCGCTGATCTGTGTGACATACTCGTAGTACTTCATAATCTAAGATGACTACCACTAAAATTTTCACGGAGTCAAATATATGCAGTCGAAAGCAGCTAGACATTTTAAAGCAACGTCACCCGTAGCATACCTAAACAAAGTGCACGTAGGTATATGTGAAGATTCATGTCCTTTCAACTGTACAGTCATAGCGACCTAACATTTTAATGTTAGTCGGCAATCCACACGTAAGACAGTTAGCTAGGTAGACTGCACCGACGCGCTTATTCCCTACAGAAAAAAAAGCTAAATAAATAATAGATAAATAATGAAGTGCTACGAAAAATCATCATTATTCATCATGTAGGGAGTGAACGCGCCGCACTTGAAGGCACTTCCCCGCACCCTCCGGCGGGTTCGTGTTGTCGTGGTCAGGCTATACTAGTCCATTGCTGGCCATAGCCCTCCCTTAAAGAGCGCCACGTTGTGCTATATATATATATATGGGTGCGGGGAAGTGCCTTCAAGTGCGGCGCGTTCACTCCCTACATGATGATTTTTCGTAGCTCTTCATTATTTATCTATTATTTATTTATATTATATATATATATTGCAGTTGTTGATCCAATTTAAATGGGCCAATCAGGGCGCAGCATTTGCTAAGGGCTTCCTCATTGGCAAGTTCGGGCTACTATACTACTTTGTACTGAGTGCGAGTTTTCTTACGCTTCGATCGCGTTAACGTTAACTTCAATTTGTATGGAATTGGAACAGTGGCAAAAATGTGAAACGCAAAAAGTGCTAGCACACTGGCTACAATTACATTATAATGTCTAGCTACGATCGACTACGGTGGACTGCAGCCAGCGCATTACCAGTGGAGGACGCATCGTATAGAGAAAATACCATGAGAAAAGAACCAGTGGATGGTGCTGGTAACCACAGCAGAATGGAGCGATTGGTCAAACAAGGGACGAAATAACGACGAAAGCGAAGTGCAGCGAGTGAAGACTGGTTCATCACTCACTCCACTCTGCTTTAGCTGTAGCGTTGTCATGTACTCTTTCACTTGTTCCTCACTCACCGCACTCTGCAGTATCCACTGCATCGCCCTCCAGTCCTCCATTGGTTTACCAGTCTGTCCACTCCTGTGTGACTGTTGCGTTGTTTTTCACTGAATGACATGATTCACTGAATGACAACGCAATAGCTACAGAAGAGTGGAGTAAGTGATGAACCAGTGGACGACGACGCACCGGTTACAACGAACTAGAATGAATGAAGAATCAACAATTACAGAGGAGCAACTACAGCAGAGTGGAGTAACTGAAGAAGCAGTGGACGACGATAAAAGTGCTTATATTCAATTTGTTGATTTCGAATAAATAACTTTATGTTCATTGAAAAAGATTTTATTTTAATTTTTTTAAATGATAAAGTGAGTGTTGACTTTTAAAAGAGAAAAAAGACAATAGTAACTCGCAAAGGATCATCTCAATCATCTCGTAAAGAGATTTTTCATAATATGTAACCAACCTTAAAAAATCAGCTATTTCGCTTTTATTTATCCATCATTTTCATTAAAAAAATATATAAAAAATGTTATTTATTTATTTAAAAAAACAAACGGTTACATCGGAAACATAATTACTTAAAATATTCCTTTAGAATAAACCATAATTTCTCTTTATTATAACTTGGTCTGAGTCTACATGTGGCACATCATTTGTACTCATAATGTGCGATCCCAAGAGTTCATCTCGTAGGGAATAAAGGCACGGATATTTAGTTTCGGGATTTGTACTGTCAAAAAATATGTCTATATTTTAGTTAAAACTGAGACAAGTTCCACAATTTTAATTATAACACAATAGGGAATTGTGGAACTTGTCCGAGTTTTAACAAAACTATTGACATTTTTAACTCAATAGGAAATTACGCGAGGCTAAAGGGCGCGGGGTGCGTTGTACGGTCACAGGTGCGTTGCTCCCCCCGTACCTCCACCGTTATAACCGATGCGGATCTTACAATGAATGCAAGGAGCATTGCGAATATAAAATATCTAGATCAACGTAGGTATTAGAATTGATTGTTGACCGTTACGGCATCGGTACCTATTCGGATCAACATAAGTATTACTGGAGGTACGAGTACATAAATGGACCAACACAAGTAATTGATTTTTGAAATATATTCGGAGCCACAAAGTCTCAGTGCATTTATAACAATTGGCCGTTACGGATCCACTTTGGCATGAAGTTGTTAGAAAAAATATATAGAGTATACGTATTTTTCGACGAATATGTTTGGCAACATCGCATAATAGACAGCGAACACCCGAGAAATAAGCGGCTGGAGCAAAGTTATTCGGTGCAAAAGGCGGAGTCAGCAATTCACGGGGTCGTGGCTGGATCAACCAAGTGTGCAAAGAGGTGTTTATATATATATATATATATATATATATATATATAAACAAAATGGCAAGAAAATATGTCTATAATTTGTGATGCGGTGGAATTCATAGCATTTTACATTATCATTTTATTTTACATTACAATTACCATTTTAATTTTAAATTTTGATGTCAGTTTTACAGGCCACGTTGTTACCTTCATTATTATTATTAACTAAGCAATATTCACAGATAAATGTCAAAAAATGTCAGCGGAACTAGGGGACGCCGTAATGATGCGCAACGTGCATGACGCCAAAAGTGTTCCAGGATGTAAATATATATATATATTACAGCGTGGGGATATATATATATATCCCCATGCTGGGCATGCGGGTTGGGAATCGCAGTTCGGTGGAATTGTACTGCAGGGGGCGCTGCTGCCCACTGGGTTCGTGTGAATGATATGAAAAAATCGTACAGCATATGCTAGAGCTAGCTAGAGCTTCCGAACCTACATTTTCATCTTCTTTATATATATAATTTACCTGTACGTGAACTGAACTGCTCCTAAGCGGCTGAAAAGATTTGATTGTTTTTTTTTGTATGTGTGCGTTTGGGTGCACGACAACGTCTGTGAGTTCCGCTAGTTTAATTTTATATAGGATTTATTTCAGATAAATCAATTACGCAACAAATAAGTTTAATCTCCTAACGTATGAACTAAGCTGTCCTGACTCTCTTATTCTGGAATATTGGAGCTACTGCTACTAAATAACATTATCAAGCAGAATTTTCCTCATAGGCCATGAAGCTAATAATATCTTCTGGCTATATCAGTTTTGATGACCATGATTAGTATTGCAAACAGGCATAGTTTCGCCCTATTAAGCCAATGCATAACAGTTTGCACCGTATTGCATCGTTCCTCCTTCGACAGTGCTCCAAGCTGTACGAACCTGGTGAGTGGTGACCTGGAAAGTCAAAGCACGATCTTGAAGTCCACTATCGACCAGAAGCACAATCGTTTGGAGTTACCACTGGTATATGCTCCGTGTCAGTTAGGACTTCCCTGGATGTATACCAATCTGTGGAATGTTTTTATTTATTTAAAGTTTTTTTAAAGAATAGTTCTTACTCTTTTTTTTAACCGTAGTCCCAGCAGTGGGCTGGGATTAAAAAATAATGTAGCAAAACAATTTCAACTAGTAAACGTATGTTCTTAGTAACAACGTTGATGGCGTAATAAATAAGTTAAAATTCAACCTTTTTGTTAAATAATAACAAATAATAATAATTAATAGTAACAATAAATAATACTATTAATTCCTAATTAAGTTAACAGTACTTATTTACAAAATGAGTTCTATATAAAAAAGTCTTGACCGCTGCCGTTGGGGAGAGTTCCCAGGACGTTGGCAGCATTCCCCATCTGAACGGCCAAGCTAATGCGCTGGCCGAGGTAGCTACGAGCTCATGATTTTAATGCACAGGAAAGATTTAACGGATATTTCAAGTACGACTATTGCGGGAATTCGGACTAAAAGATATGTTCCACCTATCTAAAGGAAGCCCATCTTAGCTGGATACGACTAGCGATCTTCTTTCCAGAAAGCACGTTAACATATTAAAAAAAGTTGGTTTAGGTCTAGAGAAATTCATCTGGTACGGACTATAGTTACGTCAACGAGCCTTATCTAAACCGAATCGCATCATAAACAGGGAACGCGACGCTCCATAAATTAAAGTGCAGCTGGACAAAGAACGAGGAAGGGAAAGTGAAAAGTGATACCTCTTCACAGCCACTTAGAGGATTGAGCTTTGTTAGCCCGAATTAAGGGCGTTCGTATACTAGGCATCTTGATGCTTGAGAACAGTTCCTGAGCAACTAAGACAAAGTTTTATTAGGCGCCCCTAAGAGCTTCAGTCAGAAAAATTCAACTATCTCATTTCTTCTTCTTCTTCAGGCTATATTAGTCCACTGCTGGTCATAGCCCTCCCCTAATGAGCGCCATAGTGCCCTGTCTTCAGCTCGCCGCATTTAAAGTCAAATAATGATTTTTTATTGCTAATTGATTTATCTATGAAAAGGTCCTCCATCAATTCACCAATCTCCACCCATCCGGACTTGGCCCTCGTGGTGGAATGGCCTATACCTCCCTCTGGGAAGAGACCCGTGCCCATCGGTGGGGGCATAATAGGTTGATGATGATATTAGTATACCCAACTAGATATCGCTGGTTGGGTAACTATTATGGTTTGCGGCGCACTTACGGTTTAGTATTTTGTAAAGTCACAGCACTGTAGTGATAATATGAGCCAATAGCAATGGCTCAGCACTGAAAACAACTAAAACATCCCTCCTCTTGCGTAACTGTCCATAGTCAACCGTTTAAAATATGTATGCTTTTGAGAGTTCAGAGTAGGTTAAATCGGACGAGTTCATACAATAGAGAAGTTACGTAGTAGCACCCTAGAGGCCTATTATGCTCACTAAATCCTATCTAAATATTTGCGATGGCAATTAGTATGGAATTTGACAGTTAGACGCTTGGGACGGGCAGGATTTGTTGTGCGTAGGGACCCCTGCACTAAAAAGCTTATGTAATCTTTGACAGTGCGATCGACGCGTAGATCCATCTCTCACTCTGCCCTCACACCTGCGCTCAGTCCTCCTGAGTTGAGTGCTTCACTTGTTATGACTGCAAGTGACAATAAATTAAAGGTTGCGAAATGTTGGTCCTTAAGGCCAAAACTACCAAAATAAGGCCAAAATTACATAAGTACCTGCATGTATCGCAAGCTCGCCTTTGTACAAATATGCTTATTGTACAATAAAGAATTTTCTAATCTAACCTAATGTATCGTTTGCCATCGATACGCTAAGAAGGTAGTTTCCAACGCCGTATGCGAACTGATTAAATGGCAAATTTATAGACGCAAACGAAACACGTAAAAAAATAAGCCTCGGTTGATGTAAAGCCCGCACTCTCAATGAGCTAGCACCCTGTGTGCAATTACTCCGTCTCGCATTACGCTTGATCAAATAGCACCACTCGACCGACACATGATCGGCGAGTCTAAGTTGACCTTTACAGGGCTACAGGGCTGAACTCAGCTAAGTGAGAAGGCACTTACCTTTCTGATTACAGTCAAGAGACGAAAATAATTGGATAACATCCGGAAATACGACCAGGTACTTTAGCGCTGTAGTTATTAAAACGCTAGATTTGCGATAATACTTTCTTTATATTATCTTTTTTTTATCACAAAACCTAGCCTAGCTGCGAGTCTCAACACGACTGACCCCTACCTAAACAAAACGTAACGATATTCCTCTAATAATTCAAATTTTGCCTAGACGGCTAAGCCAGCCAGCTACTAAAAAGAAGTATCGTTACAGTACCAATCTCATTTAAGAGAATTAGCATACTTAAAACGGCCACCTTTCTTCACAGAACGGTGCCCGGCGTTACCGGACAATGAATGAGCCGTTTTCGGCATAAATTCACAAATTAATTCATAGATGGCGCTTACAGGCGTGACCATAGAAGACCGGAATACAGCTGTCAAAATTAATCTGCGCTGAGGAAAAGTTGACAGACCTGTCCCTCTTTTTGGATGTGCACGAAAATAACCGCCATATGTAAATGAAAAAAAAAATGAAAAAATATTTATTAGTTGAAGTATACAATTTTATTTTAATTGGATGAAGCCCTAGTTACCACACTAGGATTCCCTGTGTTATGGTGAATTAGTCCCCTCCGCATGATGGATAACATAATTATAGTATGCACTTAAGTATAATCAGTTATTGCTTATGTATCTCATAATAAGAATAGCAAAGAAATCATTTAAAATAAAGAATAACACCTTGCTTGAATTGTTTTGTTAATTTGTGTTGAAAACGGCTCATTGCTAAAGTCGGAAAATAACATAGTGGACTTTTCATGGGCTGGATAGGTCAGTATCAGGGCCCTATCTATCACTTAGTCGCTTGTATCCGGATGGATTGAGGATGACAATGTGGAAATAGGATGCAGGAGAATGCGAACTTAAAAATGTTAAGGCTGAAATTACTATTACCAACCATGGATACAAAGATTTATAAAAAGTACAAACTATATAAAATTAAATAGGTGCACGTTTTTCATATGTACAAATGATTGCGGGTTTACCGCATGAACAGCTTTTTGTTTTTATTCTGCAGTTTGCTTAAGTCGCGAAATAATATTATGATTCGTATTCCAGATGTCAGCTAAATATCTAAGCAATAATTTTTTTTTTCTAAGTTTAACACGAGCACTATACATAATTAAAACTGTTTCTATACCGATTTTACTCGTTTATTACATTTTTACAATTTTCCGACGTTTCGTCACTTTTTCAGGTGCCGTGGTCTCGGATGACTGAAACGTCGGAAAGTGCCGAAACGTCGAAAAATTGTAAAAAACGAGTAAAATCCGTATAGAAACAGATTTATTAAAATCCTTGTTTTTGCTAAATTAGAAAACCACAAGTTGTTTGATAGGATGACCCAATTTGTTTAAAATCAACACAAATTCTAATCGTAAACGGTTTTGTTCGCAAAATAATAAAACTTTTAGAATTGTAGTGCGTAGATTAAAATTACTACTAAATCTGTTGCACTTCTAAAAAGCTCATAAATCAACAAATTGTGTACACCTGTGTGCTATAATAACAGGACATAGCCTAAACAAAAACGAAAGAAAATAAAAAGCTACGGTTCGAAAAACAAAAATAAATAAAACACAGATAAGTATGATAATCAAGTCGTAGTGAAGTAGCCAATAAGAGCAAATATCCAATCAAATATACTGTTAGGTAAAACAAAATATATTACAACAGAAGGACCACCAAAAACCCAAACTTACTTGCAATACAATTAAACTGATTTTCTATTCGTCTAGATATCGAAAGAATCGAATGCGCAAAGGAATCGCATGTCTTGACGAACGCCCTCTCGCTGCCTTACTCTTAGGATCTGTTTCCTTGACAAGTGTCTGACCTTGGGGGTGAATCTCGAAAATGCATAGTTGTTCAATCCGGTAATGCTCGTTTCATTCACACTATAGGTAGTCTGGTAACCAATCGCAATGGTATAACCCGTGCTACTTAACTCTTCGATCTTCTTCGCGTGATATGCCGATTTAATTTGCGCGTGTTATACCCCTGGAATGACATTGTACTACCATTGCTTTAGATTAGAGACTACCAAATTGAGGCATTGTAGTGCTTATCATTCTATTGACTAATGTATTAGACTAGGCCATAATGCGCTTCTCAGGTGCAGGCTTCTGTCGTAATAATTCATTGAGTAAAACTAGCGTGACAAGTTCCCCAATAGAATAATGTCTGATGCCACTAATCTATTGAATAGACTGGCTGGTGAAAAAATCGTCTAGCTCTGCGGTTCATGGCCGTTTGCCGCCAAAACAAGCGTACTCGCTTGATCCAGTTCGGCCACATTTGTATAATTTATAGCTTGTTCTTTAGTATTCAATACGACCGATGTTAGGTGGATACGTTAATCTTCATGTTGTACAAGATGCATTAACAATTCAACACGAGTATAAAAAAATGTATACAGGGCGTAACAAAATTCACTGGGCGTAATCGTCCAATCTTTCAATATAGGGAATCTTTAAAATAACGTGAGTATACCTCTAACTGGTAACCGTTTTTATTCTATGGAAAAAATACGACTAGGGAACAACTATTGCTCCATTTTTTTTTTCCCCTAGTGATAATTTTTTTTTCGCAATTATTAATTTTCCCCGTATTATAGTGAAAGTTCTTCGCATTTATGAGCAGAACTCTCCTTTTTCATATGTACATGAAGATTTTTTTCACCCCGTGTATTATCTACAGTGTCAACAAAATAACTGCAATAGTTAAGTTATGCCCGCGAATTTGTTCGCATTTTAATTCATAATCCATTAGCCGGTTGTATCACAAATATCCATCAATCATCGTGACAAACATCTGAAAATACAATTGTCATAGTTATATACACAAAAGTCGGAAATAAGTCTACCAAATAGACATTAGCGAACGGCGTCATCAAATGTACCCGAGAGCATACACACAGTGGCCAATGACTCTTGATGAAGATGAAGCTAAGGAGGCTTGTCAGGAGCGTGAAAAGTAGGCACTTTTCACGCAGTCTGATAGGTATCGGTTTATATTTTATATATTAAACGAGCCTAATCGCGACTCTTTATAATCGCGATCAGACTTAAGAATTGAGGTTATTACGTTTTACAGGTCTAATCGCGATTAAATAACATAAAATGTAACAACCTTAATTCTCGAAGTTTCGGCAACGTAGACTGAAGTGGCGAGTACATTAAATTATTGTAGTGAAGGAAGGTGGTCCACCCTCAAGTATCTTTTAGTTTTTTTGCAGCGCAACGCCCGTTTAATATATAAATATTTATGGGCATCGCGACCCGTTAAGAAATGGTATTCGTTATCAACCCTTGTATGTCCCCACTGCTGGGGCACTGGTCTCTTCCTGCATCGCGGGAAGGTTAGGCCAAGAAATGGTATATGTCTTATTAATACATACATGGCCTATTTGGTCCAAGTATTTTCACTTCTTAGGTGTAAATGGAAAAGCGTGTAGGTATTTTCCAATATTAGTCACGATGACGGATGGATGTTCCCATAGTAAGAAAAAAAAATGCTACATAAATTCTTTCATTGTTGAAGTTGAATTTACAGTGAAAAATGACAAATAATAATTACAAACATGTTTTACTATTAAATCTATAATAATACTGTTTACGATAATGAAGAGAACATTCCTTCAAAATATTGCTAACGATTTCCCAATGACGCTGTATTTACACCCTACAACTGCTTACAATCTTACCAAACAAGTACTATTCATTGGCACAGTTAATAATACACCTAAGTACGAGATTAACCTACTAATTAGACAAAAATCATTTAAGGGCATCGGGGTCAACGAGTCTGTGACCTCAAAAGCAGACTCATCAGTCACCAGTAGCATTAAGATTGTCATCTGGCGACGTCAGGCGACGGTAGGTAAGGTGCACGTGGTGGTATGAAGATACGAGACCTAACTTTATGACTTGTTTACTCTTTAAAAACCTATTTAGAGGCTAAAAATTCCACCGATGCCGGAATTCTTGTTTACTCTTCTATCTCATGATTGCGAGTAGCAAGCCACAAACAGAATCACTTGTCTGTATCTGGACTGTGGTCATCGGAACATCCAGATAGATCAGGCAAATCGATAGGTGGTGCAGCAAGGTAGGTAAGCCTCATTCTACTGAAACTACCTGAATATGAATTCTGTATCAGCTGATTTAATATTTTGACAGTCTTCTGTAATAGAGGATCACTTGGTAAAACCACAAGTAACCAAAACATGTCGTCTCGGCAAGGACTGTAACTTTGTGACGCATCCTCTGCAATTCATTTATATATCGTTGTGTAGTGAAGATAGCCATTACTCAGATTGTATTTACTCGTGCTGCTAGATGGCGGCAGTTCCGTGTAACACATTGCTCAGTTGAGCTAAAATTTAACGCTTACTTATAGACGTTCCTGATGTGACACAACACAGCCCCACCCGCTTGTTTATGATTTCTGAGTTAGTCCCACATTAAAAGTTAGTAACTGCAGGATATCTCTAAAACCGTGGTAAACAAGTCACAAGTGTCACGTTTCTGTTTCTCTAAAGAAAATACCAAGTGTTTGTACCGTTGTTAGGCTCGCTTGAGCTGACTGAATGCAGGCGGGGTGAACGTCTCGCGCGCAGACGAGACAATTGGTTATTAGGAGTTAACTGATTCATTCGCTGCCAAAAAACTGCGTTGCCAAGTCTCCGTCCCCGCCGTTAGGGAGCTCACAAGTACATGAGGTTTTTTCCTTGAAAGAGCAGCTTGATGATTGTAAAACCTGACCCTATGTACTCCTATAAGCGTAACAGACAATAAATGTAAGACTAGTACTGTCTAACACTAAAACTAACGCTAACTAATACTTAGTCTTGCCTTTGTACACGTTATTTCTTATGAAAAGTCCTGTTAAATGTTTCGGGTATAAGTATAATAAAAATAATACTACTGTCAAGACAAACAAAAGTGCAGAGATTTCTCAGGATCGTGACAAGTGACACTACCAACTGCTCTCTACCAACCCTTCCATGATACAGGCGGGTGTTTTACGTATACATATTGTATAAACGAACTGACTGAACAGCATTTAGTCATGCCTCTGCAGGTGACCTCATCAAGTTCAGTCCAAATAAAAAACACATTGATTTAGTCTCTATCAAAATTCCCAAGCCTTATAAATTGTACGGTCGTGTTTTAAGAACACGTTTAAGGAGTGCCTTTGCATGCATGCATGAGCTACACCGTCTCACTCGACTATATCTACTTCTATCGATAGACTAAATTGTTTTACATTGTATGTACTTCTTACATCTTAGCATGAGTCACACAGACAGCGCTAGCAATCCGTCTCGGTAAATGTAATCGGTCAAAACGTGCAAAAACTCCAAGCTAAAGTTGACACTAATCAAATCAACTTGAGATCTAGCTTACACAGGGCTACATCCTAGTTACGGATCAAGATTAGCTGTCAAAGTAACACGTACACGTACAAGTTCTACGGCTGTTAGACAAAAAGATGGGTGTTCCTTGAAGGTGATTTTGGTGCTGATAAAAAGATACAACTTTTTTCCTAAGTCAGATAAAAATAAAAGCCGTCGGTCCGTCTAGGTATCAGGTTTTTTCGGGCAGCAAAAAGCAACAGTCGATTTTGCATTTAATTTATTGGAATATCTTTAGGCAGGTGTGCATTGTTAATTATGCAAAAAGGTCATTAATTCGATTAATTAAATTCGATTCATTCATTCATAGCGAATGGTAATGTAGTTGATTCGGTATGGTTCCATACCATTTTATGTGCAAATCAAACGCAGCGATGACAAGTCCATTTCATTCTCGATTCGAATGAGCCATTATCCTCACTTTGACATTGAGATTATGTGTCATTAACCCAACTCTGTACAAATCGGCGTGAATCCTTTTAAGTTTCATTGCACTTTAATCTGCTAACATTTTACTACCTAAAAAAAACCAAACCGTTAAATAAGTTTTTTCTGCATCCATCACTGGTCCAATGAAAACAGCTGTATCTCTATTTATAGTTATATGGTTATCTCGAAAATACGCAATTCTAGAAGGACGTCACTTAGAGTTTGTCATCTAGAACAACTTTTGTTCTATTTTCTTTTTGTTCAATGTTACGATTACAGCTGTACTAACGGTTTTGCTGCTGGCGCTATAGTGGGGCTTTCTAATAGATAATACCATATGTGTTTAAAATTACTTTTTACAAAGTGACAAAACGAGAATGGACATTTTTCTATGTAAGACAATATTAGCGACATTAATAAAGGGCACAAAGCGGGAATAAAATTAAATTATGAAAACATTGATACTTTGAAAAGTAAATCATAGAAAAAAGAGGTTGTAAAACCACTGTCTTGTTAGTGTTTCAGAAATTGAGCATTTTTGAGGTAAGCCTCTGTATGGACCTCGGTACAGCGATAGCCGTCTTGCTTTACATAGCCAGTAAGTGCGAAATGGCACGACTCTATATATCATGCTCCACAAAAACAGATTTATGAGCTTAGAAGTCTCCTTTTCAAATATGCTTTTGTTAAATAAAATATACCCAAAACCGTGCGTGCTTGCAGCAGCTAATTAATGTTGATGAAGCAAAAGAGTATTTTAAAAACCTCTTTAGAGGCTAAACATTCCACCCATGCCGGGACTCGAGCATGCGACCTCTGGCTCGAAAGAGTATTATCCGGATCAAGGCAAATAGCAAAGCTCTGCCCACCTCTCTGGAATACTAACGTGATGTTATGTAACGTAATGTTATGTTATGATGGATATTGGCATTTATAAACATTAAAATACGCAGACTGCCATTACAATTCCAGTAGGTGGTACATATCATTTTCTAGAATCGTATTTCTCTTCAATATTCATCACGTGTATCGGCGCACAATTCACACAGCACAATAATATGCGGCATGCGTTACACTTTATATTTATATGTAGGTACAAATAATACACCACAATATTACCTATAAACGGGTCAGTATAAATTATTCGATGACGAACTAAATATTCATTCAGGCCTACCTAACCTCGAGGTTTTAATTTTTTGTATAACGAAGGGCCGATTTCTGTATTGAGGATATCACTAAGTAAAGTAAAGGAAGCGCTCGGGGACTAGCCAAACCGAGTGATAAGAAACAATAACTTGAGTTAAGCAACAGAAGGCGCAGTCAGGTGCAGGATGGGTGACCGTCCCGTGACTACCGTTAGTGGTATTTTTTCCGAGCGCTTCCGTGCTTTGCAAGGCAAGTTAAGCCTTTGGTGTTGGCTTTCATATAATGGCAGTCATTAAGCCATGTCCATATCCTTATGGGCGGCTTGATAACTTCTGACAGTAAGGCCCGCAACTGTCTTACAAGCCTCCACCAATGGTGGAGTATGGCCTAACCTGCCTGCGGTGCAAGAAGAGACCCGTGTCCCAGCAGCGGGAAAATACAAGGGTTGATATCGAAATACTTAAGGAACGTTCTGTCACGCTCTTCTCTGAGAAATTCTAAGAGACAGCACCACGATTAATAATTTACTTAGCAAAATTCTCAATTTAGAAACTAGCCCCATGTACCGTGAAACGTGGGGACTATAAATGGAGTATTGAATAGAAAAGAAAAGGGGAAAATAGGCTCAGCCAAGATTATTCTACAGAGACCACGACGTCGAGCGAGGACACTTATTGGTGCCCTGATGGGACGTTTCCCTACAGGGAAACAACCCCGCAGAACGGGGCTGTGTCAAGATGACACTGATGAAGACGACACACTACTGCGATTATCTTGCCGGAAAAAGAAGGAGTCTTCTGGGAATGGCTTACCCCAGACTTGAAGACTTTAGACACTTTTCCCTAAAGAGCCTGACCGACCACGTTGACACCTTCGATTAGACTTAGGTGTAAGGTCAAGGGGCAGACGCAACAGATCCCACCGAGCTGAAGTTTCGCCGACTAACTCTCGGCCCCCGACTGACTACTTTTATGATAAGATATAGGGAAAAATGGTTCTTTGTCACTGATTTCCTGATGAACAAATAACTAGGTTGTCTGGAAGAAATTGCTGTTAGCAATAAGGCCGCCAATTGTACTATGTATATTTGCAATTGTTTTGTATTTGTTGTTTTTCCAGTGTACAATAAAGAATATTCTTATCTTATCTTATACGACGTACCTTGACAGATAAGCTTACGACACAATCAGTTTCAAACTAAAACCACATCACAGACATCCAGACTAAGGCCGTTTGTACAAATCACAATACGGCAACCCCCACCGGAAATCCAACTCACACGACCTGTGTCTTGGTGGTCAAACGTTTTATTGCTGGGCTTCTAAAAGACAGAGAAGCACGATAATCGCCTGTAGGCCTAATAAAGACAAGAAGACTTAAGTTGACATAGAGTATGGGCGATTGCAAATGAGCTCAACATATAGAGTTAACCCTTTACCAGGCAAAGGTATAATAGTTTAACAGTGCCAACTATAAATTGCACTTAAACACTTTGAGCTAAAATCCAAAACCAATGGAAAATGTATAGGTACTACCTCTGCCCGTTAAGGGTTAAATAAGAATATAGCCGCGCGCGCTAACATAGCCTTTCGCGACTCAATAGTGTTTGTAGACTCCTACTCAGTCTTAAAAGACAAAACTAATATGTAATTAAAAGTCTTTGAGTCGTGTTAATTACAAACTGCAAAAAAATCTGCCCATTCAGACAGTTCCATAAATGTCAACACTTAATATTTTATTATTCGCACCGTTTCCTTTTATCGTCTTGTCTGATATTAAAAATACAAGCCGTTATAATTATAACGGGGAAATAACACCTTAGATCCAGTTCAATCTACAACAATAATGGACATAAAATATTCTAAGCTTTAATTTATTAGGTGACATTTCAACAAAAAATATTATCCCTCGACGCAAACATAATAATATCATCACTACATTTCGAAGACCGCAATTATGGAGTAAAGATTACTTGAACTTTAAAATCATCATGGTAGTACTATTTGTTTTAACGAACGCTACACTTGTTAAATATTTTTGTTAGTGCGCTACGAATCTCCGATCATAATCGTAATATTAGGTACTCATAAATGGAAATATAAGTACTCAAAGAATATAAAATTAGAATAAATTTTTTTTTTTTATTTTTTTTCCTTATAAAACTAAGTTCTTTAAACTGTCTCGGGAAGTTGGCGAAATGCACAAAATATTGAAGAAATAGAAACACGGACCCCAGCCAGAGGATAAGTCTCGCCATCCAACGAGGCAACGCAGCCAGCGTTGCTATTGTTGGGGACCCTTCCCAGAGGCAGCGACGATATGGGCGCAGTTTTTTATATTTAGCTATAGGTACCTACATTATTTTACTGAGGATCCTAATCAATAAACTGTCTGTTTCTCTTATTTTATTGATCAATACTTGTACTTATTTAAGATATAGTAAAGTTAATTATTATAATTACGCTACCAGCAAGAAGACGTAAGTCTACGTAGATGAGAAGATTGTCTCGCGCGCTAACAAACGGTAACACGCTTCTGCTACTGAGAAAAAATCGCAGAGATTGAGAGAGAGATTGTCTCGGACGTCAAAACGTAGTTACTATTAAAATCGTAGAGAGAAGAGATATCTGTCTCTAGGTTGTCGACAAACGATGCCTCCCATGTCAACACTACTGAATGACAATATTTACCTTCATACTACTACTAACACAGGAAAATTATCAATCTACGAAGCAGAGTGGGGTGGGCACACTGCAAATTGCAGGTAATCTCGCGTGTAAAGACTTAATCACCGCTCGCTTCATATTAATATTCAATTAGCATTTTCCATATGGGTGACGTGTCAGTACTTCAACTTATAGTGATGTTACAAAGGGTCAGCTCAGTAGAGGTGGAGGCACGACACGCTAACCACGGGGTTTGAATTAAGAATTTCAATAAATACTAAAGTATCAGCTTTTACCTCAAATTCAGTAGTATCATTATGTTTCTTAATTTTTTTTTTAAATATAGAGGCCTAACGATTTACATACAATTAAGCAAGAATTGAAGCCGATATTCTTGATTGAAGGTTTTAGTTCCTTTGGTTGACTATAAATTTTAAACCGATTGAAGAGTATTCTCGAAAAAGTACTTGTGTGACTGATGACGTCTAAAATTGAATTAATATCGTTTTGATTCGCGAATAAATAGTGGAGCCAAATATGTTCACAAAATTTACAACAGAAGAAATGTACACAAAATCTATAAATGAAGCATTAAAATAAAAGAATATAATCATGTGGGTACAGCAATATCATACCGATGTAATAAGAATAACCTAACTGCAAAGTAGGTACTCGGGGCTGCAAGTGATGCAAATTACTTCAGCCTGATGTAGCTGCCTGTACGTATTACAGAGAGTATTGTAAAGAGGTTCGAAATTTTACTGATGCCGGTTAGACACCCATTAGCTCACTTAGGAGAGCGCTGGCACGGTTAGCAAGAGGTAGCAGGTTCGAGTCCCGGCATAGGTGGAATTTTAGCCTTAAAATAGGTTTTTTAAATTTAGTTTTAAACCCAGCAGACGAATCTTGCATTCTGGAAACAGCTTCATCGAACTACAATTTCATGGTTTAGGTAAGTTACTATCACAATTGTATGTGCGTTGCTAAGGCAACTTACCCACAGACTAACAAGTACGAAGACTTACTGTCAGCTAATCGGCTAAGCAATGTACATCCAATCTATTATATAAATGTAAGTAATGAACGACGACATTCTACCGGGACAAGATAAGCCTGACCAGACAAGCGTACACCCTTTTGGGCAACCGAAAGAGGGGGTGGCCAAGGACCACCTGGAAAAGATCTACAGACCAAGAGGCCAAGCGTATCAACACTAGCTGGCCTGAACTGCAAGGTGCTGCGAACCACCGTCAGGAGTGGAAATCTATGGTTGAGACCCTATGCTCCTCTATGGGTTAAAGGAGCGGAGAAGAAAAAGAATGGATAATGACTTGTAATTGTTTGATGAAACGCGGCCCCAGGGCCTATTTCGTAGAACTACATTTCATGGTTTACTAAGACAATTGGTCGATTAACCCACAGGTTAACGAATAGGAAGATTTGGCTGCACAATATGCAATATACTAATTTTGTAACTGTTTTTCCTGGTGGTGCAATAAAGTGTTCTTTATCAATCTGTACCGAAATGTTTGATGTATAAAACACATCGATTACACAATATATCAATAAGACTTTACATAATAATAATATTTAAGTCGTGGTTTAAAGCGTGCACACACATCACTATACGTAATTTTGAGATTCTTAGTATTGTATGGAATCAGGCGTTACTTTGCGGAAATCCATAATAGCATTAAAATGTAAAAATTACTTTGCTAAATTCGACCAAAAAATTTTTTGCCGGAATTTAGAAAAGTAATTTTCACCTTTTAATGATTCTTAGTATCTTAATATCGTAACTGCTTTCAGCATGGAGGTAACCTCGATTGAAAATAATTAACTCTTAACCATATTGCATTATAACCTGGCCGAATATTTAAATGACAAATTTTGATATTGTGAACTTTTTTATCATGATCAATATTTTTCCTTGTTATTGCAATTTTGTTAAAACGTCACCAATTATTTTAAGTTTTCTTTTAAACATTTGTACGCCTTATTGGCTAAAACAAAGTGCACATTTGATAATTATAAGACCATGCATGCATGTTATACCTATGTTTAACAAATAAATTATCAGTATTTATAGTAATAGAGTATCTACATATCCTTACTGTCATGAATTGTACTTTATATCGACTTTGCACTGTACATCGTATTGTCATAGTAAAACATGAATTGAAGTACAGTCTCTTAGCTTTTAGAATATACCTCGGGCTCAAGAGTAGGCTTCGGTTTTCGCCGAAAGCATACGAGTGTAATACTACTTCCTGCTCTGTATAAAACTTTTCTTATCTATTTTGAAAAGTTATGCAAAGTTGAGTGTCATATTAGTTCCGATATTTCTATTACACGAATATATACGATTCTATTAGATAGTGGCCGAGGTATATTCTAAAAGCTAACAGACTGTACCTAGTATGAAACATGCCCATGGAGATCGCTTCTTTAAGTTATTATTTAAGGAGATGCGCTACATGGAAATACGTAGAATTACATTAAGCTGATATATGCGATGATCGTTCATAAGGCGCGATTATGTTAATCGTCGTACATTATGCGACCTTGCCTTAGCCATATGGTATACAATCGGGAATGCAAATATCTAAATACGAGTAAGTACCCGTGTAGATGACGCACTTAAGGCTGAGCCACACTAGCGGTTAGCATTCGTTGAAATGACCTGCGATGTATTTTATATAATGTAGGAAAATGTACGAAAACACGAAAACACAGTACGGGAGAGTTGACATGAAAATACATGTACAAAGGCAAGCTTACCTCGTGAAAGATTTCTTCCAGCAAACCTTGGGGAGACGTAATGTTGTTTTGTTTGGTTGGTAGGTGGTTTTTGTAAACACTGCTCAACTGAGCTACTTACAGCTGTTAACAGTAGATTAACAGATTATTAGTATTAGTATATGTGATACCGAGAGTATATCTATGTTCTATTGCGCAGAATAACGTCTTAATGTTAGGGGCACATAGTTTCCGAACAAAAGAAAACAGGAGCGCCTTGTGGGGTTTATTTTTTTCAACGTAAAGAATTTACATTCTGTTTGCTGAATGTCAATGTAAAATATTAAATGTAAACCGCTGTCTTCGGGCCGTATAGTGTAGCGGAGAATAATCCAGCGTAGGACACTTTGGGAACCCCGGTTCTATGGTCTAGACCTCAGAACACAAAAATAAGGAGAAGTGCCTTGTGGGCGTGGCACTGTCGCCCAACGTTAGCCCATTTGGGCTAACCTCTGCGAAACTTTAAAATATGGCCGTCAATCGCTTCGCGCCAGCCGTCGTAGTAACATCTGAGAAAAATGCCTAATTGCGCAGTGATTACCTGCAGAAATCGCTGCGATACATGCTATTCAAATACAGGGGAGTGTCTTTTCAACGGTAAACCTATTTTACTCACTATATTCGTGTTATAAACTACGAAAATCATAATTATAATAATTACATTGTGCAATGTGCATCCCATTACTAAGAACATAAATGGGAAGTATTTATTACATTGTAGTTACTCCACTGCTGTTTCTATATAGGATTTTCGTGGAGGTTTGCTAACTAGGAAAAGCCAGCCCGCAGTGAACCGTCGCGTAAAACTGATCATTGTTCAATACGATGTTTCGAGGTACGGCCGCATGTATTTGCCGCGAAATGTCAAATTCACCAGTAGGTCAGCTGGAGACATAGTGATGGGGTAGTTCCTTTCTTTTCAGACTGATTAAGTATCGATACTATTGAGGCACTTTTAATCGTTCGTCCAGACTTCCAAAATTACTAGAACCAATTATTGTAAGACTAGGTATCAAGTCTTATCGTCGACTATTGCCCGCGACTCCATCTGCGTAGACTTCAACTTGCGTTGCTAAGGAAGCTTTTATTTTAGTAGAAGGATTTTGCCTTATTAAAAACAGGCCGAGCTTCGATCATGTATTTCAAAGAGTTTCTAATAAAGATAAAGAAAAATACGAAAGAAAAATGGATCAAAATACAGAGGGTATAACTGATTTCCTCTCAAATAAAGTACCATTTGCTCCATCTATTTTACAGAGAAGTGTTTCCAGATGCTAAAGTGGGGGAAAAAATATTTCCGTGGGCAGTTCCTACTTTGAAAATACCAGTAATAACGAGTTCTATTTAAAATCACGATAAAATTTTACATGGTTTAGAATATTTAATTATCACTTTATTCTAATCTTCATTTCATAATAATATGGACGACGCATAACTCTCCAAAAGAAAGTGTTTCTACAGAAACAAATCAGGTGATGTGGTTGAGGTACTAAATCATAGTTTTATATATTTAATTATTTATGTGCGTTATGTTATAAATGAAATTCGATTATGTAATGAAAAACAAGTTAAATAAAGCATTTTCAGTATTTTAATAATTTATTTACCATTTTAGATCCGACAAGTTCTCGAATGGAGACCACAATATGGTATATCGGTACTTGCTTATATGTCATATCGGCAAGTGCAGCGTCGGACGACAAGAAGGAGAGAAGATCTCATCCTAGTCGAAGGAAGACGCTGGATGTAAGCCGCTTTCAACAGGTCTTTTTGGAAATCCATGGAGGAGGCCTATGTCCAGCAGTGGATATCTTGTGGCTGAATGTTGGCGATAATGAAAATATTCTCTGTAGGATTTCAGTCTGATGCTGATTTTATTTTTTTAATCTATTTATGTTTCGAAAGTTTCATTGAAATTGTTTTTGACAAGCTTATAAAAGTTCTTACTATTGTCGCGGTCCTATCCCGAACCGTCTAGAATAGAGCCTTCTGGAAGCCTATCGAATAGTCGCCGCATGCTGCGTTTTAGTAAACAATAAACGCTGCAAGCAATAATGACTCGTATGTCCACTAGCGTAAGGTGCAAAACTCTTTAAATGAGTAACTGTTCGAGCGACCTTGCCGCGTGTACCGAGTGTAGGTACGTAGTTACGGGAATGTTCTAGAACCCTGGCCGGCGGATATAAATGGCGGCCGCCGCGGCGCGCTGTCAGTTCCGTTTGGAATAGCGAAGAGTGAACTTCGAGCGAACATACCTGCGATACGAGCGATAACCTACGACCTCAGCGATACTATTGGACTTCGATTAGACCTGCGATTGGAATCTACGTGTGGACTTCGTGTCGTGAAGACCTGCAGACCAGACCCTGCGTGAATAAATCCTAAGAAGTTGTCATTGGCGTTTTACATCTAAATCCAGAACCCTAGCCCGTAACATTTGGTGTCAGAATTGGGGATTTGGAGATGCCACTGACTCCGAGAGAGGATACTTCTGGAGTGAGGACCAGGTCCAGAAGTGCTGCGGAGGCCACGCCCACTGCCCCTCAGGCCACGCCCACTGGCCATAGGGACACGCCCACTGGCCCCGCCCACCAGGCCACGCCCACCGACCAAGCCACGCCCCCTGGCCCCGCCCACCAGGCCACGCGCGTAGTGGAGACACAGCTTACCTGCCCAGCGGCTCCGCCTACTGGCCACGCCCACCAGGCCACGCCCACTACCCCCGTGCACCAGGCTCCGCCCACTGGCCTTGACCACCAGGTTTCGCCGACCGACCAACAGGCTCCGCCTCGTAGCCACGCCCACCTGGCCACGCCCACCGAAGACATTAAACCTCAGTCACGTACAATGGAGGTTTTGGATATGTCGTGTCTGATGGCAATGTTGAAGGGCATACGAGAAGAACAAAGAGGCCTGCGAGAAGAACAGAGCAAGCAGATGCAGTACCTGCAAGAACAACAGAGCAAGCAGATGAAGTGCCTGCAAGAAGAACAGAGAGGCCTGCGAGAAGAACAGAAGGCAGATCAACAGGTGATCCTTTCTGCCGTTACAAAGTTCAGTGATACAGTCGCTAAGCTACATGAACATGTAGAGGTAGTGACCGAACGGGTTACCAAATTAGAGGAGGATCTACAAAGTCTGAAAAACGGCCTCACTGGACTAGAGCAGGAAGTTCGGCGTATAAAAGCTGCTGGAGTTACATCGAGCGGAGTTGTCAGCATAAGCCAGGGGCCTAAAGTGAAGGTGCCTCCGTACGATGGTACTACATCTTGGGTCGCCTACCGACAGCAGTTCCAGACTGTCGCTGCTTCAAACGGGTGGACGGACGAACAGAGCCTGACAGCCCTCACCGTCGCGCTCAGAGGTTCGGCTTTATCTGTCCTGGAGGCACTGCCCACCTCAGGCAGCGAGTTCAAAGATCTGCTGGAGGCACTTGAGGCTAGATACGGGGAACGACACCTGGAACACGTTTTTCGTGCCCAGCTACGCGACCGGATTCAGCGCCTGGGTGAAGGACTTCAACAATGGGCGTTGGAAATTGAGAAGCTGGTTCGAAAGGCGTACCCTTCTGCTGATAGTAAAATGGTGGACACGAATATATTGCAAGCCTTCGTCGACGGAATTAGGGATCTTGATATTAGGGCTGCAGTAAAGCTTCGCCACCATTCTTCATTAAAAGAAGCTGTGGCACACGCCCTGGAAGTTGAAGCCGTGCGTCATGATATCCGGCAAGGGTATAAACTTCGAGAAGTTACGAAAGAGGTCAAAGAGAACAAGACACCGGCCAAGAGGAACTCCGGGCCCATGTGTTACAAGTGTGGAGAAAGAGGGCATTTGCAGTTCACGTGTCCTAAGAAGGAGAGGCAACTGACCAAAACAGATGACAGACTGGGTGCGCGTCTCAACAAAATGGAGCAGCGTTTTGAAGAGTTAGTAAAGAACCATGACGCTCCGGCCTCCACTGTGAATCAGGGAAACGAAGCGAGGATTCCGAGGCGAGTACTGGCTGGAGCAGAGAAAGCCCAAGTAACCAGATTCTCGCAAGTATGCAATGGGAACGATTTGACAAGAAGGCAGAGTCCTGAAGAGTGCAAGCACTGTGCCAAACAAGGGACAAAGGATTTGCCATTAAGATTGACAAGAATGAGTCCTTCGAGATCTTGGGAAGATGAGGCGATGAAAGAAGCACAGGAAGATGACGAAGATGTACGGCTCATTGTCGCATGGAAGAAACGAGGCGAGGACAAGCCAAGATGGTGCGAAGTCGCTCCTACTAGTGCTGTCACCAAGGCATACTGGGCTCAATGGGACAGTTTTATTCTTCGGAACGGAATACTTTACCGAAAATGGGAGAAACCTAACGGCAGAGAGTTCCATCTTCAGATAGTTGTCCCAAGAGATAAGGTACAAGATGTCCTTCGTGAAGTACATGACGGCGTGTCAGGTGGACATTTGGGCGTAAAAAAGACTAACAAAGATTCGAGAAAGGTTTTACTGGCTCCATTGTCGAGAAGATGTGCAAGATTGGTGCCGCAAGTGTGCTACTTGCGCCGCGGTGAAAGGCCCACCAACTAGAAGCCGAGGAAATCTGCAACTTTATAACGTTGGTGCGCCATGGGAACGCATTGCAGTTGATGTGGCTGGACCGTTCCCAGTAACGGAATCAGGAAATAAGTATTTCATGGTAGTTATGGATTACTTCACTAAATGGCCAGAGGTATTCGCCATACCCAATCAAGAAGCCACGACTGTTGCCTCCAAGTTGTTTGAGGAAGTAGTTTGCCGGTTTGGTGTGCCCTTAGAAATACACTCCGACCAAGGCAGGAACTTTGAGTCTCAAGTGTTTCAAGAACTCTGTAAAATATTGGGAATGCATAAGACTAGGACCACCCCATATCATCCTCAATCTGACGGCATGGTAGAAAGATTTAACCAAACACTTGAGAGACATTTAGCAAAAGTCGTTGACAGGCACCAGAGAGACTGGGACAAATACATACCGCCATTTCTTCTGGCCTACAGAACGGCAGAACATGAAAGCACGAAGGTAACCCCGGCGCGTGTAAATTTTGGCCGAGAACTGAGAATACCAGTAGATCTGCTAACTGGAGGGCCTCCTGATGACCCACGTTCTCTACACGACTACATTTCCGAGTTACGTGAGAAAATGAGAGAGATTCATGCCATAGTACGGGAAAACGGATTGGAGTCGAGTGAAAAGATGAAGACTAGGTATGACCGCCGAGCAAATACAAGCGGCTTCGAAGAAGGAGCACTAGTCTGGCTTCACAATGTAACTCGACGAAAAGGAAAATCTCCGAAATTGCAGACAAGATGGGAGGGACCGTACAAAGTGGTAACTCGGTTAAATGACGTGACGTACCGAATTCAACGGCAGCCAAGAGGTGCACAAAAAGTGGTTCACATCGACCGCTTAGCTTCTTATCACGGCAGTAATGAAGATGCTCGGGACGAGTATCTCTAAGAGGGGAGCAGTGTCGCGGTCCTATCCCGAACCGTCTAGAATAGAGCCTTCTGGAAGCCTATCGAATAGTCGCCGCATGCTGCGTTTTAGTAAACAATAAACGCTGCAAGCAATAATGACTCGTATGTCCACTAGCGTAAGGTGCAAAACTCTTTAAATGAGTAACTGTTCGAGCGACCTTGCCGCGTGTACCGAGTGTAGGTACGTAGTTACGGGAATGTTCTAGAACCCTGGCCGGCGGATATAAATGGCGGCCGCCGCGGCGCGCTGTCAGTTCCGTTTGGAATAGCGAAGAGTGAACTTCGAGCGAACATACCTGCGATACGAGCGATAACCTACGACCTAAGCGATACTATTGGACTTCGATTAGACCTGCGATTGGAATCTACGTGTGGACTTCGTGTCGTGAAGACCTGCAGACCAGACCCTGCGTGAATAAATCCTAAGAAGTTGTCATTGGCGTTTTACATCTAAATCCAGAACCCTAGCCCGTAACACTATTTACTGTATTTTAAATTAAGAAGTTACTTTATTTACAGGCCCATGATACATTTCAATCACAGCCATAAACATATTTTTTAGTTAATCCTTATAATCCAAGCGTGGCTACTGATTTCCAATATATCGCTGTTACGCAGACAAGTGGCAATTTCTTCAGAAAAATTGTTGTTTTTCGAGTTTACACAATCATGTGTTTGTTCTATGTTTTATATAGCTGGGTGAATTATTTTCAGAGAATGAGAAAGTAATTGCTATTATATTCTTAAAAAGTCAGCACTTCATTCTTTCACCCAACAAAAACTGCTTTACAGAGTCCTAACAAAGTTACCAATATAAGCCAATTTTTAAATGGTAATGTAAGTGCATTTCACGTTACATTGGGATTCATATACTAAATAACAAAGAAATATCCAAGATCCAGGTACAAATGCGTCCCTGACCGTGGACATGCTCTTCACACAAATATTAGTTCTTTCCATTACCAGGATTCAAACCCAGAAGACCTAGCTTTCCGGACAGCGTCACTACTATGCTTGAGTGGTGTTCTGTTCAACAAATTTAACATTAAACATTTTTAACTTATCGTATTAGTATACAGTACAGGGGTCATCATCATTATCAAAATAATCAAATTCTATATCAGTAGAAAGCCAAGTTTGCGTCTTTATCATATACCGAAACCACAAATACTGTCAAAAAGACACGTAATTAATAAATATTTACATTTTACAGGACAGTAAATTAAAAAAGGATTATTTGTTTTAATAATATGTAAATTTAAAATGCTTTGTTTTTTTGTATCATCCCAACACGAAGAATACTGTTAATAAATGAATAACCTCTCGCCGGACAATTTTATCGATAGATGTATTATTTGATACAAGTGTTCCATCCCTAAGGAGTTCACCGACGCTGTTGTTTCCGTGTATGAGTGTATTCGTACAAATGTTTTTCATAGTGTGCGAACCAATTGAAAGATTAGAACGCTAGTAAATGACTGGACAGACGTTTGCGTGAACCTTATATTTACAATATTGGGCGTGTGATGAAAACGCACACATATTCGAAAGTGGCGACAGCGGTACCGGACTTATTTCGCGGCTAGGGCATATCTCCTTCTTTCTATGATCTGAGGTCTAGACACAGACCTCCCCGACATCTGCCCAGGGGGCCAGCAAATACGGATATATGGCCATACTCCGCGGCTCCATGCTGGACCATAAGTCTCGCGTACTAATGATCCCACACGCAAGTCTCTCTGTTACACGCGATTACTACTCAGAGATGTTTACTAATAAAGCCTTGTTCACTGGCTTGGCTACTTCCATTGATATCTCAAGGAAGCAATTGCATTGCAATCGCCTTACAAGTGATCTGCTTAATTTTTATAATGAAGCTATAGCATCTTTCTGCATAGGTTTTCTTTTTATGCAGCCTATATACCAATATGTCCCGTCCGTGCTTCGCAGGGCACGTTAAGCCATTGGTGCCGGTTGCATGACAACCTCAAGGCACGTTGAGTGGCCTTATGGGTGGCTTGATAATTTCTGACACTGTCTTACAGTCCTCCACCAACCCGGACTTGCAGCCGTGGTGGAGTATGGCTATACCATAAAAACGAAAGATATATTTTTTTCAGTACGCTCTAGGTACTCTACACAAGAATACACGACATCTCATGAACATGTTTACTAAAAATATTTTCTTTAGTATCGGTAATTAAAATACTGCCAAAAAGCAAAAGCTTAAAGTTCTTAATTGTTTTTCATACTTCTGTATGAAATCCTAAGGTTGCACCTATAAAAAAACAACAAAACTGGCGATTATTGCAAATTTTACATTTTTTCGTTACAAATTATTGCATTAGTGTTTTACTGTAGAACTTTGTAGGTTTCGCGGTAATTCAATAATACATCCCAAAAGCTATTCTTATTTTAGTTTAGATTTCATTTCAATCAATAGAAATTCACTGAAATCTAGAACGCGTCGCTACGGTCGGAGCCAAGCCGTGGGATAGACACCAGCATTTCTTAACCTGGGGCGCGCAGACTTACAGGGTCTGCAGATAAAATAAAAGTAAGGGCGTCCAAAACCAAACCTCCGCGGTGTCATCATAGTTACACTCTTGCCTGACTTTAAATGGTGCTTGACTAAACCCAAATTGGGGTCCCCAAGTAAAGCGTCACGTGATTTCTGGACCCCTTCTTATGCATACATTGTGGTGGCAATTTTTTTTTTCGTTCTTCAAGTCACTTCTTTCACTATACTTTCAAAATCATTATCACCAAATTTTCGCATAACACACGTAGAAACATGGTTATCACAGATTCTTTATGGGACCTCTTATGGAAGCCTTCCCAATATGCCACACTCTGACATTGTAAAAGTTTGAGAAGTGCTGTTATACCTACAAAACCCAAGCTCCTCGTGGGAAGAGCATTAAAGTTAGCGACGTGCGGGTCCATTGTTCGACCAACTCGGGTTTCCAGTTAGTAAAGCCATCAACATTCAATACCTCTACGCGGGGCACAAGTTCCAGTACATTAGCTGGCTCTATGTAGGGTAAACCTTAACCGCAACACCACATAGCAAGCTTAATTATTTATGTACCTAATTGTTGTGCTAATGTTTCATTTCATTCAGCTTTTGTCTACATGTAAATAAACCGTTAAGAGAAATCGTGAAAATACGGAAAGGGATAATATTTCATTATGTTTACATTTTTCGCACGTCGTGAGTGAGTCAATCATCTCATTATTTCAAGTAATAAAATTGAATGGTTTTATTCAAAGAAGCGCAGAAACGGCGGCTCAATGAACGTTACAAGTCAAACTAGGTGTCTATTTTAAAATCTAGATCATTTTGGAGAAAAAAATTGACAAAAAAACTCAGTCTTTTCAAATTACTTAACAGAGTTTACATAATTAATATAAAAAATAGAACTCATGCAGTGTACTGGCTTTAATTCGAAACATCATTGTGAGCTAAATAATCCTTTATGTTATAGTAGCCCTTTTATAGTAGCACAAAGTGTACCGTGTTAGGTTAGGTTAGATTTTTTGAACCGCGTTTCATATTAATAACTGTTGTTAATTTCTTGACTTTAAAGGTATTTCAAAACATTATTTGTTTACTCCCAGATCTAATAAGAATGAAATAAATTATACCTATAAGTAAGACACCATAAATTTCTCCACTTGATCTTTCTCTAGTTTATCTATGCAGTTCGTGTGCCAAACAAAATAAAGCTTCCGTGTTTTAGTGATCACAATATTTTGTATGCCTTATACATGGTTTAAATGTAACGCGTCTCCATCTCTTCTCCATCGCGACGCGAACAGTAAGCTTTGCGAAATATAAAAATACTAATTGTCAAAAGGATGACTTGTCCAGCCCATCTGTCCAGATTAGTCACCAAAACTCTGACTCTCTCGAACTAACGAAACACAACTTTCAGCAACATACCCAAATCTAGTTAGTGAAACAGTCGGCAACAACTTTTAAATACGTCCAAAAACGTGAGTGCCCAAACTTTTCACTTTGTCACACAAAATCACACTAAACTTTCAGAATCACAAACCAGTGTGAAATCCGAAATATTATATTCTTTTATTTCTAACTAGCTGACCGGGCGAACTTCGTACCGCCTAACAGTCGATTCGTTAAATTTTTAAACATGTTCTCCCCGTGAGAACCATCCTCGAACTTCAAGGAATGTTCTGAAAAAAGAATTACGTTGGGCGGTACGAAGTTCGCTGGGTCAGCTAGTATTATATATAGAATAAGACTTATATACAGTTGTAGGTTGGCCTATTCTACAGGGTGTGATCGGAGCGTAGCATAGATGGCTATATACGTCCCACGGCAGGTCACAGGCCTTCTCTCAGAGTTGCACGGCCTAATCGCCACGCGTGCTCAGGTTTTCGCATGATATCTGTGATCGCTAAGATCGCTACAACTCTCGAGTTTTCTCAAGATGTTTTCATTCACAATAAGCCAATGGGTGTTGCTACTACAAATTCCCAAAAACATCTGTACATTGCCGGATTCCAACCCAGCATCTCTCGAATATGAAGCCAGAGTTCAACCTTTTCTCTACCACTGCTTATGACGCGAATTCAAATCACATTTAGAAATCAATTATGTTTATTGGTCAGTCATTCGCTCTCCCAACTGCATTGAGGATGTTCACAGAATTTAAAGTCCCCCGTAGCGAAACTAAATATATAATCATATAAATTCATATAATCCGCCAACCCGGACTTGGCCCCCGTGGTGGAGTATGGCCTAACCTTCCTGCGATGCAGGAAGAGACCCGTGCCCCAAGACATACAAGGGTTGATATCGATCGATATTATATAAATTCAGATAAACGATCAAGATCTTTTACCTAACCTTTTTTTTTTCT
The DNA here is from genome assembly GCA_934045075.1 of Yponomeuta sedellus. Lineage (NCBI taxonomy): Eukaryota > Metazoa > Arthropoda > Insecta > Lepidoptera > Yponomeutidae > Yponomeuta > Yponomeuta sedellus. The sequence continues at coordinate 16,197,149 of OW203728.1, read as the reverse complement.
TTTTTTTTCACCCAGGAGAAACCCCAATTACGGGTACCACCGGCTCGGAGGAGCACAGTGGTTATGTCGGACTCCCCGCCCTGAAAAGGGCGGTATACCGACTAAAACTCCTGGGGTGTTCCTCCGCACCGCAAAGTACGGGGCCACGGGGACGCTTGCGCACACTTCCGCGACCCCGTCTGCGGGCGCCCTTTCGGGCACTCCTTCGGCGGGGCCCCCTGCCCCGTCGGTGCTCGACGTCGGGGCTAGAAAGCGCCGCATCTCTTCGTTGGAGCGCATAGTGGCCGAGTGCAAAAGACCTCGGCCACCACACGCCCCAACGCGCCACCCCCTCCACCCCATCGCGACCCGGTCGATGAGGCGAGGAGGGCGGCGCACCTCCTCGTTGAGGCGCGTGGGGGCCAAGGATCTTTTGCCTAACCTTGGTCAACATTCTGCAACCGCCTTATTCGTAGACCACATGTCCTGCTCATCTTTACATTAACTTTGTCAAAGAGTATGAGTAGTGGCCGAGATTGTTTCAACGACAAGAACGTTTCATTTAAAAATGCTTGGTCAACGATCAGTAACGTTAGACTAGCGACCTGATGGTTCCATGAAGTGTTATCCACCCATCGACTGATGAGCGCTTACCACTTTACTATAATAGCGAAAGCCGTCGGAACTCTAGGGACCATACATAAAGTGCGTCGCAGTTTAGGGGGAGGGGGTCGTCAAAGTATGACACTGTATGACAAGAGGTGGGAGAGACCAAAGTTTCGAGACGTCACATTTCAAAAATTAATTAATAATTAATTATTTTCTTCATTTATTCAAACATTGTTATTATGATGTTGATAATATTAAAAGAATAACTTAAATGGAAATAAAAATAATTGTGGGACTGCTGATTAAATTAAAAATTTCTAGATGTAAAGTTGCAAAATCTGCGAGGTCTTACTAAGGAAGGAGAGAAGGTGTAACGAAGTGACCAACTTTGACAAGGACGGTGGAGGTGTCAAAACTCGCAAAATTAGTGAGATTCTCACTTATGGATGACCTCCAATGAACGAGATTGGCTAGGGGCCGAAATGGTGAGCGTGACAGGGAAGGGACTTATACCCTGCAGTGGGCAGCTCCATTTATGGACTGGGTTATGCACTATACTTTCTCGTTGTCTGACTTTAAATGCTGAGACCAAGAAAAAAGTGATGAGATGCGACGTAAGCAGTTATATCTAATTTTAATATACGACAGCAGGGCTTATGGTGCCAAAGGTTCGTGTCCTGCTTCGAAGGAAAGCTGCTACTTCCTACAGGCAGCAGTTAAATCGCGCCATTAATAGAGCCAAATTATATCGCGCCACTTACTTAGCCTACAGTTATCCAGCGGTTACAGTCTCATTTACTTGAAGCCTCGTTGCTAGTATACGATTAGCTTAATCGACCGTGAATTTTAGATTTGTTTGAAAGCTAATTTGTAAACGTTTTTAGGGCTCAAAGGACTCTTACCTATACAAAGAATAGTCCAACTCCGTTCCAAATTGATACCGGCTGTGTGTGACGTAGCTAAGTGCTGCCTCGCCTACACTTTTTTACCAACAAGGAGTACGTGGCTTCGATTCCCGCTCCAGGCCACCGCCTCTTAATATGTACAAAGGCCTTAGTCTGTGGATGTTTCACATGTTTGTGATGTCCTTGACCGCTTACCAGAGCAAGCAAAATATTAATTGTTTACGTTGAAATTGATTTCTGATATTAAAGGATATCCTAGTTGGGCCCGAAACAAGAATGTGTAGTGTGGATATCATGATTACAATTTTTTGTGCTATACTCATGTATGACCAGTTAAGTAACAGCCACCTTTTCTTAATTTCGAGAATAAACGTACAGTTACTGAAATTTAATTTCGCAATTAACCGGTATTTACCTGTTATTTATTTGGTAATCTACGCCTACAACTTACATCTCAAGTCTTCATTTCATGGAATAACAATTCATAGTTTACTAGGAAAATTCTATAAAGATCGCAAAGCCACAGATTAAGAATTCATAGTAATCAATCATAAAATAACTTTATCAGCATCCTATAACCGCGCAGTGTGCGTCACAAGATAAAGTTTAGTATAAAAGTATAAGTCCTCGGCTAAGTGGCTATTCCCCGCTCAATCGGACCCCGGACGGTGATATAAAACTTTATTGTTCGCGTCAAACTAACGACAAGTCACTCCTTTGAGACGATGTTAAACTGTGGACTAGTTTCTCGTAAATCTTTCAGGAGTTACGTCTTCGGAAGACCTACAGCGTCGTCCTTTGGACTACATTTTAAACGTAAACACTTCGTTGGCACTTCGACTTAGTAATTTTCTGCTGCAAATACCGTGATGACACACAAAATGAAACAACTACATATGATAATTGGATGTTAATTGACTCAATCAAAATCTTATTATACGTATAGGTGGCAAACTGATGTATTTGGATCAAGATGACTTGAGAAAATTTGGTCAGAGTAGAGTTTTTTTTGCCACTACAATACGGCCCGAAGGCAGCGGCTTACATTTTACATTGTACTCGTACATTGACATTCAGCAAACAGAATGTAATTTTTTTAAGTTGAAATGATTTGATTTGATTGATTTGAATGAGGTTCATTAGGGCCACCGAAGCAAAACTTTTATGTATTCAAGATGCTAATGTTCTCTATCGAGATTTCTTCAAGGCTGTTTCAGATAGTTTTGAAAAAGTTTTTAATTTAAAACAGATATCCTGCAAACAAAATAAATTACAATTTAGTGAATGGGCCACAGCCGGCATCCGAAAAAGTAGGGACACACTTTATTCACTGTATGAGAAAAAAACATATACATACAACCCCAGTTTTATACAGTATGTAAAACTATATTCAAAATTATTTAAGGCCGTCTGCCACGAAGCAAAATGCGAGTATATAAAATCAAATATCCTTCGATCTTCTAATAAATCTAAAACAATTTGGGCTATTATAAATAAGGAAACTGGTAAATCCAAATTGGGAGATCGCGAATTTGCACTTAAAATAAATAATAAATTAATAACCTCAAATGAAGACATTGCTGCGGCTTTTGAACAGTTCTTTACAAATGTTCCAATTATAACGACAGCTCTTTTAGACTCTTCTCCAGCTCTTGCTGAAACTATTTTGAAAGACAATGTCCCCCCATGCTATCACGATTTTTCGTTTGATTATATTGAAGCTCATACCGTGATTAAATCGTTTAAAAAGCTAAAGCTTAAAAAAACTGAAGATTTGTGGGGTATGTCAGTAACAGTAGTTAGCTCAGTAATCGACACCCTAGCACCCTATTTAGCCAGAATCTTTAACAAATGTCTAGATGAGGGTATATTCCCAGATCTAATGAAATATAGTAGGCTCGTTCCTTTAAAGTGGTGATAAGCAAGATCCTTCAAATTTCAGACTAGTCTCGGTTCTACCCGTTTTGAGTAAAATATTCGAGAAGGTAGTTCTAGGTCAACTGCTTACACACTTCAATGACTACCAACTTCTCCATGGTCAGCAATTCGGCTTTACGCAAGGGCGCTCTACAACGGACGCCGGCGTCATGTTAGTTAAACATATATTTAGTGCATGGAAAGATCGCAAGGATGCTATAGGCGTATTCTGTGACTTGTCAAAAGCATTTGATTGCGTTGACCATAAAACACTTCTTTTATGTTATTAAAGTAAATTAAAGCACTATGGTATAAACGGGAATAGCCTAAAACTTATGACATCATATTTAGAAGGAAGAATTCAAAGAGCTGATATAAATAGAACTAAATCTTCAGGGTCAGAGGTCAGGATAGGAGTACCACAGGATCGATTTTGGGGCCGTTCCTCTTCCTCGTATATGTAAATGATTTGCCGTTCATGGTTCAAAATATGTCAGAGATAGTATTATTTGCCGATGACACGTCACTTATTTTCAAAATTAAGAGACAAGAAGATGACCTTGACAATACTAATGCTGCTCTCTCTCAGGTACTAAACTGGTTTACGTCTAATAACTTATTGTTAAATTCAAAAAAGACAAAATGTATAAAGTTCACTCTACCAAATGTCAAAGTAGTTGACAGCAAAGTTATATTGGGAAGGGACAAACTAGACCTTGTCGAAGAGACTGTATTTTTAGGTATCACAATTGATGCAAAGCTTCAATGGGGTCCTCATATAGAAAAATTGGCAAATAGGCTTAGCTCTGCAGCATATGCTGTTAAAAGAATTAGGGAACTAACTGACATCGCAACTGCCAGGCTTGTTTATTTTAGTTACTTCCATAGTATCATGTCCTACGGCATACTATTGTGGGGACGGGCAGCGGACATTGAGACCATCTTCGTCTTGCAGAAAAGAGCGATCAGATTCATCTATAAGCTAGTCAGTAGAGACTCGTTAAGAGAATTCTTTAAAGAAACAAACATCCTGACAGTTGCCAGCCAGTGTATCTATGAAAATATTATGTATGTCAGGAAAAATATTAGCAACTTTAAAACTGCAGGTAGCCAACATAATGTAAATACCAGAAATAAACATAAACCTTTGATCCCAAGATTTAGGCTGGCAAAAGTTAATATATCCTTCATGGGGCATTGTATACGCTTCTACAATAAAATTCCTGAAGATATATTAAGTTTGACTGAAGCGCGGTTCAAAAAATGTGTAAAGTACACTTTGTGCCAAAAGAGCTACTCTAATATTAAGGATTATTTAGATGACAATGATGTCTGGAATTCAAGCAAGTAAAATTCATGAGTTTTGTAGAATCTGTGTAAATTCTGTTAATTAAGGAATTTGAAAAGACTAAGTTTGGAGTAATTTTGTCCATTTTTTCTCCAAAATGATCCAGATTTTGAAATGGACACCTAGTTTGACTTGTAACGTTCACTAAGCCGCAGTATCTGCGATTTCATTTCATTTAACAAATCGTTTGCGCATAAAGTGTCTGTCAAGTTTTTCTATAGAATACGTAATTATGTTTAGGATCCACGACCGAGAACCTCGGATCAAGGATTTGGGAGCTGTAATCTCAGTTAAGGCTGTAATCGAAATCACGGTGAATTGATCTAAGCTTGCGACCTTGCAGAAATGTTCGTTACTAGCATTAACGCTTTCTACTAGATAACTACACTGTAAAATCGAATTCGAGTGACACATTTTAAGAGGACATTCTATTACTATGGTTTAGAAAATTACGAAAATTAATAAAAACAACTTTTTTTACTTACCCAAAATTACTTCATTTAATTTCAGAAAACTAATTTGAATATTCAGGAAAATTTATCGAGAGTATAGCGCGTTTTATGGCGCTAAGATGAAAGAAAATAGAAAATTATGTACTAGGAAGTGGAAATTCTCGACTTTTGTGCGCCCGAATGCTCAGAAAGTCATTTGGTTCGTATTGGCCGGCCTTACATGAGTATTAGTTGAGATTTCTAAAATATTCATATTTAAATATTTTAGAAATCTCAAATAATACTCTTCAACGGAACGACACTGCTGATCTTCTGGAAAGAGATAGCCTGGCTGGAGTAAACTCACAACTCAACTACAGAACGTAAAACAGGGCTGGCAAGGCAGTAAAAAAATGACAACTGGTATGCTACTTATGGCAATAAGAATGTGAAGTTATTCAGAGAGCCATTGTGAAAAAACACCGCTGTTATGCAGCTTACGGATAAAAGTCTGAAGTTGTACAGACAGCCATTGTGATAATACGTATACGAACGAGGCAATTTCCCCACTGTACTCAGCACTGCATGTAATTTCTCATTATGTACTCTCCTGTCTGCATAATGTCAACTCCTACACCTGTAGATTGACCCTAGGTACGAATTTTCGTGGGATGAAAACATAATGGAATTATTACCTATTGTTAATTACCCTGAACCTATTCTTTGGGTCATGAACTCATGACGATTATACAGCTAAAAGGAATTCGATGAAATGTAATAGACATATTGTAAACCATGTCTTTGGTATTTTTTATTGACTCTTAAGCTCTGTAGAGGTAATAAACATTGCCTTTAACTTATGTTAAACTAATAATAATCCACATATTGAAAGTTCTATCTCTATTGGAATTATTAGTGATTAAATTAATTTGGTGAATAGCAAACCAAATCTTTTACTCGGACCTTGACAAGGAGAACCATAAATATGGCGGGGAACTCACCAAGTTTGCAACCAAGCTGCACAATCACCCATAATTCGCAACGAATTTTGATGAAAGGCGATAAACGCCCTTCTTTGTAGCTTTGGGCTACGAAAAAGAACGCTGACCAGCTCGTGGGACCGACGGTATGAGGCAGATAGCTCACAGTAGCTGGATAAGGATGGCTGAGGACAGAAAAAATGACGACGAGCCTCCTTCCCCACTTCTGTATAGACGTGGATGACTACGACGTCATTGATAGACTGACTCATTGATAGACCTGCATGAACAATTAGAATGCTTTTTGTCCGGATCGTATGCGAGAGAAGTGGCGGGTACAGCTTTAGATCAATCTGTCCTGGCTGTGTGTATCGCTTGGTGTCTCTACACGCAAGACGTCTTTGACCGACAACCCGCCCACGGTCCGATCCGATCCATCTCTACCCCGATGAGCCCACTGTCTTAAACCAGAAACATTCTCAAATTAATATCCTAACCCACCCAAATGCGTCCTACAAATAGCTAATTAGAATTTCTATAACCGTTTAAAATATGCCGAAATAATTGAGAGATAACCATCAACATTCTTCTTTATCAATTTGTGGAGATAGTATCAATTAGCAATTTTATTGCTTTCTTTTATTCGGCCCGTTTCAACATGATTATAAATAAATTTAAACCGGTTGTTTTTCCTGTGGTAAGGCGGTTAGTGGTACACTCTACAGCACATGAACTGTAAATACTGTAATTAGTTACTTTAAGGACGACTTTGATTTGTAACGGTTAATCTGCTGTCGACTGTGATGATGATTGGCCTTTTGCATCTACGTAATGGGATGATTTATACAGCGTCCAGTGGTATCCTCACTCACACTAGATGGGTGAAGGGACCACTCCGACGCTGTAGTACGCTGTCGACTATACGTACTATATAAACGGTAGCATATGTAAATAACTTCCACACAACATAATCGATTGTCCTGGTCCCAAACTACCATGTCACCTGGTGAACAGAAAAAAACATCACAAACATTGAAATAAACCCAAACTGACCACACAACATTATAGACAGTTGTGTTAAAAACTTTACATTTTCGAAATAGTGAGTATAAGATATCGAATTCACACAATTTTATGCCAGACATAGCGATTGGTGCTCAAAACACTGATGGTTTTAATTTTATAAAAACCCGATTCCTTTCATCACAGAGACACTGTGATGAAAGGAAAATTATTTAGTAAGTACAAATTACTTGATCTGTCTCTGCAGAGTATTTTAGAGAACTCTCTTTATAAATAACACCGTAAAACTTTAAAAAGAATCAAGATCGAAGAATCGAGAATGATTATAATTTAGGTAATTCTATAAACCAAAGTCGAAGATAAGCCGATTAGTTTTATTGCTAGCGGTTGTTTCCGTGCTATAAACAATTCTGATGTCAGGGATACTGCAAGCCAGCGTGGGAGGACACCCAGCACAAGCTTAACTTCTCAAATTATCTACACATATTCATACCATGTGTGTATGTTTGGTTGTGTGTTAGTTTATCTACATAGTTATCCACATAGTTGATCCATTGTACGTAGCAAGCCCTGAGTTACGTTAACATTTCAGACTCTAGGGTTTCCTCACGACGTTTTCCATCACGTTCAGCGAGTGGTTTTGCTACTATAACTTCACAAACTTACAAAATAAAGTCATTGGAACATGCTTGGGTTCTAACCCACGACCTCACGATTAAGAAGCAGGCGTTCTACATCACTCCGCTACCATCCATCGCTTAATCGCTGGTTGTCTGTTCATTGGAGTTTTTTTCCGTAATTTGTGTAATTTTTCGGCATCACTAATTGGTTTGTAACCACACAGGTTTACAAAAAAGGTTTAATATTTATTCTGCCTATATCAAATCATATTATTATCGCATATCGACCTTGTAAACATTTGTCATTTTCTGACCACGACTGTACCTATTTTTTATTTAATTTAATTTAACTTCAAGAAACGAGAGCGAAACCGTAGACAAAACATGTAGATAAAGTAGTATCAGGTGATATTTTTCATCGCTTTTATGAAAAAAATTATGCTAATTGGCTGCCAAACAGTGTGTGTGAGACCAGCCCGTCGCCGCGGCGCCGTTTCGAACCATATTTTTTATTATTTATTGTTTGCATTGCACGGACCTCGTCACCATGTTTTTTAGAAAGCAACATACCTTGCTTGAACTCTGAGGTCAATTTCTCTTTAATATTCCTTTAGTTTATTCAAGAGGGCAGTTTTTATAACCATTACCTATACGGTGCATTAGGTAAATGAATCAGCAAGGTCTCGGTTTAGTAAGTTTAATACTAGTTTACCACAATAGAAAAAAGGTAGATTCAGGGTCGATGAAAGATTGATTGATTGTATAGTCAACATCATCATACCCTATAAATTAAACCTTTAAACGATGCTACATGCGCTTACACACGTGACTCAAGTGAGGCAGGGTGGACTGCCGGACGCGATGGTACAAAATGCCGTCGCCGATGATAATCGCGGGGACACCGCCGAAAATGCGCATCGTCATCGCCGCGAGCTCGCCGCGCAATCGCTGCGCAATCGTGGCGAGCTCGCTTTGCAATCGCTTCACTTTCCAGTCGCTCACAAATCCCTAGTGTATGATAGAGCTGTAAGGCTGACCTCCGTATGCATACGCCAGTCGTTTCTTAGCTGCTATTCTTCAAATCTTTGTCGAAATATTGTTTTAACGCTATTTACAAAATAGTATTCTAACCACCAGGACTATTGCCAGAACGATACAAATGTATGCAATGCAAACGCATACAATCGCTGCCATCGGTCCCATATTTCAGATTCTAACGCCCAGAATATGTCAAAAACCGAACTGAATCCGAGATTTACAACCCATTTATCCTGAAACACGGCGTGCCGCAGACAGGGATAGACAATCAAACGCTTACACTTAGACTATTACCAGTTTACAAAGTTTACTTTTGAGTAAAAAGTGATGGAAAATTGTCTCTTAAAAATCTTTTACAATTTGTCCTCAAAATTTGGGTATTCATAATTCTATACCGTTCAATAAAAGTATAGGTGATTAAAGGCTTTAATGTAAGCAGTAGTCTTGAAAAACTATCTATCATCTTATCATCATCTTCATATCATCTTATCATATCTTATTATCATAACATCATCATATCATCTTATCATATCAAACAACAATCTAAACTAAAAATCAAACAAGGAATTTCGCTAAAATGCTAAAGTGTAGTGCTGTCTCTTCGAATTTCCCAGCAAAGAGCGTGACAGAACGTTACTTAAGTATTTAATTAGTGAAATTCTCAATCCAAAAACCGGCCCTTTGTCTTGTCTTGTTTCTCTTTTGGTAACATTTTCAAATCACACGGTGAAAGAACCTTTTGAACAAATCCCGTTAGATTCCATACCGCTAACTTGGGAAGTTATTGCACGTAATCGTAATAGAATTTTTGGATATTGTCATCAAGAGTAGAGGGCCCCAGCGATAGCCAGAGAGGCATCCTTTAATATGTCCAGCTGTCAGTTGCATCGCAGCAGATCGCTTGCGCTCTCACGATACGGAGCTGTCATACGCACGTCTAGCGACAGAGCAAAAACCCGTACTTGCTATGAGACTTCAATCAGCCGCAATGATCACTTTGTTGAGGCATTCCCGAATGATTATCCAGCCTGCTGAGCTTTTTGTTAGCTTGGTTGATTATGAATTCACAAATCTTGAAGTAAGGTTCACGACTAATTAATTCATAACTCCGCGGCTTTGATAGATTAGGTTAAGACCTAATCTATTAAACTCGAGAACGGCTGGACTGATTTGGCAATTTTTTTTAATATTTGTGGTAGTCCAGGGAAAATTTAAATGGAGATACAATGCTTAACTACGGGACATCTCAAAAAAAAATATTGCAAATACGGAATTGATCCCTGCACTAGACAATTATATATCGCAGGTGCTCGATAGTAAAACTGTAAGCATTCTTGATTCCGTAGTACCCTGAGTGACTTTAGGCTTTCTTGGAGATCAGTGGCAAAAAAATATCTGTAAAGGTGGGCAAGTACATACTTACTATACAGATCTACATGAGATCTACGTACGTCAAATTAGTCTTGGAGATACAGTGTACAATATTTTATTATTACCCCAATTCGCCAGTAAAATAAGCAGCATTTAAGTTAGCCTTAACACAAAGAGACAGGTCCTCACATGTAAGGTGAGTCAAGAGATCGCGATTTGCATCGGAGCTGCTGGAGCGGCGTGCAGCACAGAACGGGTGGTTTTATTTAGTTTTTATATCGATACAGAGATTCCGCGCCCGATAACATCCTTGGACGTGCATTCCGAAACCAACGTGAGTAGGAAGGCATAGAAGGTAAGTACCGCCACACATCAACCGTGTCTATCAACCTATTTGGGGAGCCTGTTTACGAAGGATGGAAAGTGTGAAGGTGATGAAAGAAGAGTAAAAGCGGGAAATTGTGTAAACGGTGCCATGCACTCCATTGTGTGCAGCCGAAACATCTCCAAAAGACCTAGATTGGCTATTCATAATTGTGTGCTGGTCCCAACACTTATGTATGGTAGCGAGACTTGGGTGTGGCAAAAGAAGCAAGAAAGTAGAATTAATGCAGTAGAAATGAGGTCCTTGAGAAGTATGTGTAGTGTTACTTTGAATGACAGTATACGCAATAGTCTGATTAGAGAACGTTTTAGACTGAGAGAGGATCTAGTGACTAGAATTGAGAAAGGAATGTTGCGTTGGTTTGGACATGTGGAGAGGATGAAAGAAAAAAGATTGACGAAAAAAATATATACTGCGAATGTGAGTGTAAGGGCTGGTAAGGGACGTCCCAGGCGGACATACGTCAGCCAAATAGGGGATGTTATAGCAAAGGGGAGGATAAAAGTACCCGAAACGGTGCGTGCATGCAACGACTTATGACCGTTGATGAAGCGAAGGTGATCTGTCAGGATCGTGTTAAGTGGCAGTCTCTGGTCTCTGCCTACCCCTCTGGGATACAGGCGTAAAGTCCTGTATGTATGTAGTTCTGACCAGGGAGTAATCCAAAGCTAGTATGAATACCAACCTCGAAAATAGGAAGCCCTGTGTATGGTAACCAGGCAAAGACATCACTAACATGGAAATACACCCAAATTGAGGCAATTGTTTAGAAATGTACAACGACTAGCCCCAGGGTGAGTCGGGCCCATGGTGACCCACATTACGGGTTCATTATTGTGAACCAGTAGTGATATGGCTCGATACCTGTCAAGGAAAAACATTGGCCTTTACATCTACGTCGTCGTCGTCGTCAGGCTATAGTAGTCCACCGCTGGACATAGCCCTCCCCTAATGAGCGCCATAGCGCCCTGTCTTCAGCTTGCCGCATACAGCATCTGCCTGCATCTACGTAATGAGGTGATTTATACAGCGTCCAGTGGGATCTTCATTTGCACTAGATGAAGGGACCACTCGGATGCTGTAGTGCTTGAAACATGGTTTTTAAATAGTGTAGGCTTGCCCAGCACCTGTACCATCCTGACAGCTTAGTAGGCCTAGCCCGCAGGAAAGAATACGTGCGGAGCTAACCAAGTCGCGGGTTTCCTCACGGCGTTTTCCTTTAGGAACAACCGGAGTACAACGAACACGTTTGATACCAGACGTGTTTACATACCTCCACGCTTGAAATTCCATTCTGCTATTCCATAGTGAAACATGGGAAAATACGGCTATCACTTTTACATTGTGTAATGTGATGCCGTTCTTTGTTTTTATATTGTTAATATAGGCTTTGCAATCTGAAAAACGCACTTAATTTTTTTTTATTTTCATTCCAGAACGGAACAACCTTCTGTGCTCGTCCTATGAAACTGGTTGTCTCCCAAAAAGACAAAGACAGCGGCCGACCCGTCCTCATTCATTCAACTCGATATATACGAATTTTTCGGCGCAAATATTTTCTTTCACAGACCAAGAACCGACAAAGGCGTGCTGATGGAAAAGCGTGATTGAGAAACCTTCGTTTTTTTTTCACTATCTGGCGTGGATGGATAGTGGAGACGGCTAATGTCCTACTACTATTATACAATGTTCTGTGATTATACACGTGAAAGTTTTTAAAGATATTTGTTACTCAATCACGCAATAAAGGCTGAACGGCTTTTCATTAAACTTGGCAAACAACAGGCAAAGATCTGAATTGAGCTATAGGCTCTATAGCATACTGGATATCACGGTAATGCGTTCCCGTTGGATAAGATGACATATCTGTCATCATACACAAAGCCTCAATGACAGATTATGAAGCAGAAATTAATGATGCAATAGGAAATATAGTGAATTGGTTAAAGGGAAATGATTTGCAAGTAAACTTTTCAAAAACAAAATTTTTACAATTTTACAACAAAAACGGAAAATCAATCAAACTGAAAGTGTCTTATGATAACCATCCTATTATGGAATCAACTACAGCCAGATTCCTCGGCATTGAATTAGATTTAACTCGCAGTTGTCATGGAAGCAACATATAAGATTGGTCTGCAATAGAATCAATAGTTTTGTTTATCCATTGCAAAGAATAACCAAAATATGTGACCAGAAGACTGCGCTGATGGCGTATCACGCTTATGTGGGTTCTATTCTAAGATATGGGCTTATAGTATGGGGAAACTCAGTTGATATGAATCAGGCTTTTATTATTCAGAAAAAGTGTATAAGAGCCATATGTGGAGCTAAGCCTTTAGATTCATGTCGACCACTTTTCAAGAAACTAAATATACTGCCACTGCCCGCCTTATATATATTTGAAGTGTGCCTATACGTAAAGAAAAATATTGGGGACTTCCAAGTAAAAGATTGCGCATTTTCTGCTAGATACCCAAATCGTTTGGCCGGATTACCTCATAAAACAACATCATTTGCGAAAAATTGCCACTACATGTCAATCAAACTGTATAATGCCCTACCAGAATCTATATCTAAACTGCAATTTGGGATATTCAAAAAGAAATTGTTTATAAGTTTATGTGAGAATTCCATTTATAAAATTGAAGATTTTTTAAAATTAAAATTATAATCTGAATTTAATGTACCCACTATTGATACTATTTTTATATTTTGTTGTGATGTACATAATTTTCTATTCTGTCTATTTTTATTAATTTATTAATATTAATATTTTTTTTTTTTTAGTTTAACGATATGTTTGAATCAATTAAAAAAAATGTAACATAATAATTTAAGAATTTGATAATTTAATTTCTATAATAATTATACAATTGTAATTTAATTTAATTTAATAAGTTGATATTGACTCTTAAATACCAATAGGTAAAACAAGTGCAATATTAACTGCAAACAATGTTGCATGCCAGATACTGGCGCATCACGCATGCTCTTAAGTATTGTAATTTACTTATATAAAATGTACCGTGTATGCTTGCAAATGAATAAATGAATAAGATTTTATTGTTACTGTAACCTTCTTTCAAGCCAAACTCTAAAAATTTATTTGTTGCGTTGCCATGGTAACAAGAATCTGAGACGGTAGTGAAGTTCGGCGGGATACATAGCTAGTTTTAAACTAGAGGACAGTACCCTTTAGGAAGTACCTATTTTAGAAGTGGAGATGTATTTAGAAGTGGTGATGATTTATGAGATTTACAATAATCTAAGATAATAATAGAGTTATGCGGCTGTTAATTGTCCTCAGAAATAAAAAAAGTAATTAAATTAATTACATATTTGATAAATATTTAACTCAACACTTAAACGAGAAAAAAATAACTGGGCATAATATATTTAATGCGTCGTGAAGACTATAACTGAATAGTGGCAATTTACGAGTATTACTCTAAGCAATCAAACACTAAATTTAGTTTTTCGCAGCACAAACACTGAAACTGCTTGTTTATCCATAAAAAAATCTGCACAAAAATTAATGACAAATCAATTTGATCCGCAACCAGTCTTTTTGTTTGGCAACTCGTATTTTTGATATGAAATAGAAAATGATAAATGATAAGTAGCTATGTAAACCATGCTCAGTAGTATAACAGGGAGTCATTTGATATGTGTTTAGCCGACTTCTAATGAGGAAGAGGTTCTCAACTCAACGCGTTTTTTTGCTTTTCGGCATAAGTTTGCAATGAAATATTTCTAGTAAGAAAATGCAACAAAGATATAAAACGCATCTAACAGAAAGCACTAAAGTAAGATCTGAATTGTCAATTCGTTCACTTATTGTATAATTTCCTTTTCCATACACATTAAACTCTTCCCTATTATATCCATCCATCTCAAGCAATCCAGTGTCCTGTTTTTCACAAGTTCTTTTATCCAGCTACACAGGCAAAGGAATCAAAGGAACTGCGTATCGAGCGGTATTTCTGATTCTTTTTTATTTATTTTTACAGCCAGACAGTAAAGAAAACTTCGCAAAAGCTACAGCAGCAGGCTCCAAATCCGGCACCTAAATAAGGTTTGGTTTCGTGTGAATCATAGCCGGGGGTCGGCGCCTGCGCAGCGGATTAACATATTAACTCCTTCAAATCTTTTTGTTTTCTTCAGATCCGACACCTCTAGAGGGCATTTTAATAAAGTAACCCGAATGTTTAATTAGTTCGGGTTGGACTTTAAAATGGCGACTTAGTGGCATTCCTTCTTCTGCGTTAATTTTATTCACATTGTGGTGGACGACCGCTTAATATTCTCTCAATCTGAGGCTTAGGTACTGAGATTAGTCTTAAGTAAAAAAATATTTAAAGAAAAACACACACTAAAATTATCACCAGATGTTGAATAAAATAACGAATCATCCCGCAGGTAGGAAAAAAATATCCCTTTAGAATAAAATATTGTATATGAAAATATACGGACAAATTAAAAATCTTCTCCTTTGTTTGAAGTCGGTTGTGAATAAAACTTTTTCTATTCTATTCTGTTGTGTTCTGTTCTGTTCTATTCTATTCTAAAAGCTTTGCAAATATACAGTGTCAAGATATTATGACTCTTTTAAAGATGTATTTTACGTGCCTACGTGTGAATTCGTGTCACCTGCTACTCTTCACAATTCGTAGTAATGGTCTTATAAAAAAAACACTCAAAAACGCCGCGTAAATAGTCTGTGGTAGAGACTTTACAAGTTAAACCCAAACTATACCACAGATTAAACTGCGTTTTGGAATATTTTAAGGGATTATGTATAGGTAGTATTTTTACAAGAAACACCGTGCTATGTACTCTAGGTCACCTTTCAAAATAAATTTAAAATAACATTCAAGGTTTCATATTTTTATATTTAACGTTTTAAATGGGTATGAGAGCGCTATATATTATAGTAATGATGCAGCCAGCTTACACAGCAGGACTCAGGCATTTACTCAGAGAAAGAGTATCCTGGCCAAGTCTGCTCTGCGGATCGGCAATTTCAACCGCTAAGGTATGGCCACACTTCATACACGCAAGTTTCCTCACGTTGTTTTTCTTCACAGTTAGCGAGTGGTATCGTTAATAGAAATTCTCAAAGTACCTACTTTTGTGAATAAAAGTAACTTACAAAACAAAGTTATTGGTACATACCTACTAAGGGTAAAGGTAAAGGGTAAGAATCCACGACCTCCTGAATGTGAGGCAAGGTTTCTACCGACCGCGCTACCACCGCGTTCTGAAGTGAAATGAAAAGGTTTTATTCAAAGTAGCGCAGAAATTGCGGCTTAATGAATGTTACAATTCAAACTAGGTGTACATTTCAAAATCTAGATCATTTTGCAGAAAAAATTAACAAAAAAACTACAAAAATCTCTGATATACGAATTTTGCCAAAGTATGATCTATTCTCAGACCTAGCAAATACGAGTTTACTGCCAGTAGTATGGCAAAACTTAGAGATGAAAGCTTTTTAATTTATCTTATTTTCCGGTGTTTAAAATAAAGATCTATATATACACGAATCTTTTCATCAAATTCGGCGAAGCCGTTTTGGAGGAGTTCGACAACAAAATATATGAGAGTATAACACGAAATTTTTATATATTAAATTTTACGTAGGTACTGTAAGCGCCGTCGGCTACAAAATCAAATAATCGGAATTTAATTCATGACAATATTCCAAAAATGTCGAGATTTTCCCTAATACCAATCTGAATGCACATTCACTGTCCATAACCCGTGATTCCCCATTTCCGGGAGTAATTGGCGCTATCCGAGAATGACGTGTGAAGGCTGGTAGTGTGCATGTATGAGGATGGTAGTGTGAGAGATGGGAAAATATGAGTGTTATACATAATACCTTAACGGCTTCCGAAAGGTTAAAACTTTCAATCGCGTTGTTTATATGCATTTATACTAGTACAAACAACACATTCCCGTTTCTAATTACATTACGTAAACGCGCGTCTATATCACGTAAGGGTAGTCAGGAAGCTTTGCCACTTGATTTATGATCCTGATATTTCGCTTCTTCAACATTCATTAGACATTGCGTTGCATGCGCCGATTTCTTGTAATTTTTATATTTCCTTTTGCTAATCCCCTATTTGTTCGAAGTATGTCCTGACTGGTCCTTTTACCTACATTCGCTCGATATATTTATTACTTTTGCCATATTCCCTCCTTCATCCTCTTCACATGTCTAAATCAACGCAACGTTCTTTAACAGTTACACTTTTACATTTAATTCACACTTTTTATTATTTATTTGTTACGTGCTCGTGCTTATCTCGTACTTATGCTCGTTTCGTGCTCCTGCTGTCCTCAGGCTCATGCTTGTCTTATGCTCGTTATCGGTCACGACTTACTGTGATCGTGCTCGTACATGTTAAGTGCTCGTGCTTGTTATGTACTCACGCTCGTCTCGTGCTCGGACACGACGTGCTTGTGCTTATTACGTGCTAGTGTTCTGGCTGCTCGTGCTTGATCTCCTCTCGTGCTCGTACTTGTTACGTGCTCGTGAAGTGCTCGTGAAGTGCTCGTGATCGTGCTCGTGAAGTGCTCGTGATCGTGCTCGTACTCGTACTCGTGCTCGCGCTAGGATATAATGCTCTTGATAGCGCTCGTGCTGGTCAATTGATTAGTCGCGTGCTCTCGCTAGGACATAACGTACTCGTGATCATACTAGTGCGTGCTCGTGATTGTGTTCGTATCTTGCATAAGACGATACAGGCAGACCGACCGGGAGACTTTTTGCTGCAGCACCGATTGAGGCAATGAATTCAATTCATTACTGTGTTCTTGCGCCGTCCGCGCCGATCTGCAGGAATTATATAATGAGGCAATTACGTGCACTTGACGAACGCAATCAAGTGCGGGCAGGTGAAGATGTGCCTTTGGATCATAATAACAACAGGTGCACGAACATTGCTTCATACTGGGCTCAAGATTCTGATAATACAAAAGGGAAAAAACGTTTAATTTTTTATTTTCAGAACAACAGGGTTTAGTAGAAATATGTAGTAACAGTATTCAGGTTTAAGTAGTGGTAAAATTATTTAGGAGCCAAAAATTAGGAGCTGGATTAAGCTCGAAAGTAGTTGACAAATGAGGTGTCAGTCTTCTTAGCGTGTCGATGCCATTGTGAAGCTGCTACTGCTTTGAAAGTATCCGTAACGAATAACAGGTCAGCGTTGCACCGATGTACAGTTCGGCCAGCATGCCTGTCGGTTTCTGTACAACGCTCCAAAAAACTGTACTACTTACAGCTAATAGATGAGGTAGCGATGAGGTGCTCAGTAGAACACTTGCCTCACAAGAGTTCGTATGTTTAAACCTCGTCATGTACCTTTATACATTTGTTTTCGAAGTTACGTACATTTGTGAATTATTGATAGTAGCAGCTAGCAGTACCTCTCGCTAACGGCGAAGGAGAACATCGCGAGGAAACCTTTGTGCCTGAAGTGTTTACATATATTACGCGCCTGAAATTGCCAATCAGCGGCGGGTACGCGTGGTGATAAAGCTTACACTCCCCGTGTATTACACATACCTTGTAGGTACTCATACTTCAGCGGAAATGTCCCACTTAAGGGCGGTGCCCTACATAATTTTCCAGCGACACCCATCACTAGGAGACCCGGAATTGTACAGATATTTTATCGGAGAATATGATTAAGAAGAAGAAACCATTTATTACATTAACAGGAACACACACATTTGTTCACCACATACCAACATGAAATGTTCAAACGCAATACAAATATGAACATAAAAAAAGCAAAAAAGAATAATAAAAAAACTTAACTCACATAGGTCGCGGTGTGACCCTGTTGCTGCAAAAGGCAGATGAACCTATGAGATACCTACAACAAAAACTTTCTAGACTCCGGGAAGTAGACATTCCGAGCATAGGTACGTATTCTTAGCCTTAGCCTTATAGGTCCTCTCCCCTTACCCTTTATGCAATGCTTTGGCTGACACGCACGATCGAGATCGACTTACATCTTAAAATCGAGTAACTCTGATACTCGTTCACTCTAAATTAACAGTGAATTGGTTCACAAAGACAAATTCTCGCTGCTGCAAGTAATACACTTCCAGTGTATTGTATCCAGATTCCGTATTCCGCCCGAAGCTCAATCCCGCAGTTAGCCAATTATCCATCAACTAATGGAATACCGGAGGAGCCCCTGAAATAAGTACATGCAATGGTGGCTGCGTGCTCTCAGCAACTGCATAGAAGGACAGTCTTTCAGTCTCTTTCTTAATGATTAATGTGATGATGTCTTCGTCTTAATTGTAGAATCGACAACACATACACATTTACGTACGTTCACATTGATCAGGTACTTATAAGGCAAACTGCAACAAAAATGGATTGTGAGGTGATGGGGGTGCGGGTTAAACTCATGAACCCACCTCGTTTATAAAATTTGGATTATACCGGCCACAGCATAGATCTCAAGGTCGAGAAACTAAGTGGAAGCAAGCTTTAGGCTCAATATTTTTCGACTCCACGATCTCGAGCCAGGCCTCACCGACCGCCTATGGTGGAATACCAGGAGTTACCCTTTTAACCATGTCTCCCGTCCATAGCAACTGGGAAAAAGGACCCATACCAGAAGTGGGATTTATTTATGAGGTCGCTACGTCAGAATACTTCTGGCTAATTAATAATTAATCTTACATTCAAATTTCGGTCATTATAATGCAGGTATACTGTGGTATACTGTATTAGTGAAGGGCAAGATAAAACGTGCCTATAACCAGCATCCGTGCATGCAGCGACCAATGAATGTTGATGAAGAGATGTCAGGATTGTTTCATATCATCGTGTCGTTCTTTCGGTAGAGTTGGGTGCTGCAATGGACAGTATGGATGACGTCACGTTCCGCCCATTTATTACGGCTAGCGATAATATTGTACACGCGGCGAGCGAATACAAATATGCCTTAATTTCGACCCCGGGTGCGTATTCTAAAGCTGCTGATAGACTTGAGAAATAACTTGACTTATAAGCATTCCAACGAATGTAGCAAAAAAAACAGGAGCGTTTTAGCGAGCATTCCAGTGAAATATAATGCAGTATATTTTGCTTCGAGCTTTTTACCAAGCCGAAGATTTTTGAGATTGTTCTGCCGACTGACATCTTATGTAATACCTTATGAGTATAACGAGCATTTCAGCAGAGCGTTCGCTAAAGTGATTGTGATAAACTTTGGCTCGATACTTCACTTTGTTCGATGTTCTATTCGACCAATTTAAAAACAGCGAATGCACGGTATTCTGTTACATGTGAATGCTCAGCTCTGTCACCACTTTAAGGCACGCAGAATTAAGGCCTGCGCAGACGAGGGACTTTTGTCCCCAAGGGACATAAGTCCCTGAATCGTAAAAAATGTCTTCCGAGTACTTGTCGCGGACTCAACGCCTACGGTGTGCGGTCAATTGTTCCCCGGAAATTGAGTGAAGCGTACGCTATGGAAGCAAATATTCTGAGATTACGTTGTGTTCTAATTTACATGAAGTTGAAAAAGATAGGTGTTTTAAAAGAAAACACCGAACTTTTGTCCAGTCCTGTCTCTTGATGTCCTCGGTAACTTGAGGGACTTTTACTTTTTTTTGTACTTTTAGTCCTTTGTGTGCATTATTCGATACAATTTATAAGAGATCTCTATCGACGGACAAAAAAGTACCCGGGGGATAGTCCCTCGTCTGCGCAGGCCTTTACTGTTGTCTCTACCACAAAGGTTTAGATGTCGCTGACGTCACTTCAAGCACAATAAAATAGACTTCCTCGAAATAATGTGTAAGATAGGTTTATTCTGTTGAATATTTTCTCAACATTCCTATCTTTCAAATCTATGGGCTTTACTTTACTCTCCAAGAATCAAACGCGGACATATCTCTTCAGCATATGTGGTACGATGACGCGAGTCACGCGTCTTGTGGCGATGAAATGTCAAAATTTGACAATTAATGTTCTGGGAAATCGCGTACCTATATACCGTATACGGACGCATTTCTCGCTCATTCTTTGAGAGTTCCGTATAGAGTGGCGTGGGTGAGAAGGTAAGGATTAGATTGATATCTTTGAGGTTCACAATAAAATAAAGTAGCAAACTTCATGTTCGAAAGGTCAAAAGCAATTACAAAACCCACAGTCTAACCGTCGGTTTCTGAATTAAGAATCTCGCAGTAGATACTTACTTATACACTTGGTAAATTCTCCATTTAGAAAATGATGGTATATGAACATCAAACCTACAATTGATGTGGATATACAAAGAGGAGTGTAGCAGGAATATACTTTGTCGTCGTTGTTATTTTCCATTCCATTCCAATTGATACTGCAGGAAAATATAATACGAGGCCGCAGAAGACCTGGCCGTAGAAGAACTTACTGACTACAAATTTGGCTGGATGGTTTTACATCATAAGTCACAGTGGCCAAAATGATAGCCGACCACAGAAGATGGGAGATGACACCACAGAAGAAGAAGAAAAATACGACATGTATTTTATTTAGCAAGTAAAACCCCGAGATTTTTTGACCACAGTCATCACCTAATTTTTAATAAGGGTCTCCTTATAAATTCCAGAGACGGCAGCGGAGACGTGGGTATAATTTATTGTTATATTAAATAATATGAACGTCGAGAAACAATAAACGGTCTCTCAGTAAATTGAACGAGCCCACCGCTGCGGGCGGGCAGTAGAATGTCTTCCAAAACAAATTAATGCTGAATTTATGGAATGAACCGTGACCTACCGCTTTATCGTTTAGAACAAATAGGTATTTCGATAATCAAGAAATTATGGAATCAATAAACCAAGACAACATGGTAAGCCCAAAACATGAGACTAGATATCAGATGTAACTAGTAATTTACTCAGGGATCTACATCTATAGTAGATAGTTAACATGCTAAGTTAATATGGCAAGGGAGATATTCTCAGAGAACCTTCTATTTTATGGTACCTGGCTGCCTTCGACTCAATATGTCTCAAATCTCTTCACGATTGTTTTCTTTTTTATTATTATTATTCGTGTAGTAATTTGCTTTTTTTACAGTTTATTTATCTTTACTTGTCCAATTTATTAAACAAGCTTTTAACCTCAACATTGACATTTCATGTCAAAAATTTATATTTACTCGCAAAATCATGAACTTTGTTTATTAATTTGGCAGCGCGTTATCTAAAATAAAGTACTGGGTTACTTCATCTATGAGAATACGGCAGTTTTCGACCAAAAAGTCATACTTTGCCGGTAGAATCTTGTTTATTAAATTGGACAAGTTAGGAAAAATAGACTACTTTTACTTTGTTTTTCCTTGACAATTCCAAGAAAATAAATGTCTTCTTTCTTTTCCGCATGACATGGAAAATGAAACTAAAATGGGAAAAATATCAAAGTAATTCTTAGTAATTCATTGTATATGTGGATGAAAGCGAATAACGAAGCGGAATTATTTGAACTAAGACTAGTTCGAATAATTCCGCTTCGTTATTTGCTTCGCGTTATACCTGAAAGCTTGTTTCTTAATGTGATTTTTTAATGTTTTTAGGATTCCGTAACCCATAACCGGGTGCTAAGCGGCATCCTAATACATTGCCCCCGCAGATTGTCTAAGTCGTTACGCAACTGGTTACGAACCACAGTTTGGAAAACGACCGGAGGGGCTCGATCATAATTATTCTGCTCGCAGGACCAACACTTGCATGTATAACATTGACCTTTGCATCCACGTAATGAGATAATTTATACAGCATCCAGTGGCATCTTCACTCACACTAGATGAGTGGAGGGACTACTCGGACCTTGCATGTATAAGTAAATTACACTAATATTATAAAGGCGAATGTTTGTGAGTGCGTATGATTGTTACTTCTTCACGTCTAAACGGCGCGGCGGAGCGATTTTAATAAAATTTGGTATGGAGTTAGCTGACACTTTGGATTAACACATGGGCTACGTTCTGCTGCGGAAAAATATCTTATTTCCAGGGGAAAATCAATTATTTTCCTTAATAAACCGCGGGTAACAAAACGGGGTGGAGGTAGTTGCAAATAAAGCAAGTTTAAAATAAAGGGAAACTTTATTAAGAGTAAAATAAAGCGGGGTATAAAATGGAAGTGAAGACAATTAAATACTTATTAATGTTACTAATAGGCATAAGTAAAACGCAAATCCTTCATGGTCATGGAACACTCAATCTAGTTTAGCGTAGGTATAGCCTTTTCGGTTCAAACCCATTCTGTCCCCACTGAGGGGCACGGGTCTCTTCCCTAAGGAAGGTATAGGCCATAGCACTGTAACGATACTTCTAATCTATACATATAAAATTCAAAGTCCTGACTGACTGACTCACTCATCAACGCCCAGCCCAAGCCGTTGGACCTAGGAAGCTGAAATTTTGCACAGAGTCTATATATAATGTAGGCAAGGAATGAGACCAATTTTTTTTAATTTAATCGATAAGGGGGCGAAAAGGGTTTCTAAAATTTGTGTGGGAGGTATAAAGAATGTTGTCTAATTTTCTTGAAACTTAAAATAAATACTCTTCAACACAATTGATTGAATACGTGTTTCGCCGTTTTTTCTAAATTCAGCCCTTAAGGGAGTGGACGGGGTTGCAAAATTTTGTTCTGTTGTATCCTTGGATGTTGTTGGGAAATATTATTATTATAAAATTCATTATTGTACCTGTAAAGATTGTACGGCGGCACTTAATACTACATTACATTACATTGTACATACAGGCACATACGTTGCTTCTGGCCCCACACTAGGATACCCTGTGTCGTGGGAACCAGAAACAACGACATCACAAACATGTAAACATCCAAGACCTGGACTTTTTTTTTGTTTCCACCCGGGATTCGAATACTGCTACGCCACAGAGGTCGTAAATACTAAATAGTATTTTATTCTAGCCAACCAACAGGTGACGTGGAGAAGGTGGGGGTAGTCTCAAACGGTGAGGTGATATTTTATTGTCAAATATCTTTTTTTTTAATTAAACTATATAGGTACTTATTACCACTATATAATATTACTTTTTGTAGTCGACGTAAAAGCCATTCTGTCTTGGCATAATATTACTCTTCCTTCGTTTACGGTGTTTTAATTTCTTGGTTGTTGAGTGGAACCTTTGATATTTACTTATTGTTTGTTATCCCTCACATGCAATGATTGTTGAGTTATTACAAATTGATGAATCTATGGTGCCCCACACTGCAGTTCCTATTATCTATCTGTTTCGGGCCATATCATATCTGTTGTATGACACACAGGTGATGGCTAGGGAGGTACGTGAGCAAATCGATAGCCATGTAGTAGCCAACTGGGATTAGTAGATGTAGTAACTGGGATGTAGTAGCCAATAACTCCAGTGCTACTTAATACTGTATTGACATGTCACGCTCTCCTACTTATGGTAGTTTATGTGAGCTGGAAGCGACAGGGCAACTCTTTCCGTACGTCTTTGAAGTTTACTTATATTTAGTGTTGGTACTACAGGTAACCCTGTGGGATGACTACGCTTTTCACATTATCTATCTCATGGCCATTTTTATGTATATGTACGGAATTAAGTCGCCGTGCCAATTTCAGAGCCCGCCTCTCCTTCACTTCTTCCTGTCATCGCCAAAACGGCTACTAGGAAAAGGAAAGAAGTAAAAACTAGAAAAAGCGGCGTGCCAGATGCACCAACGCTACTTTACTTTGTGTGTGATTAATCTGATCTTTTGATTAGTCTGTGGTCACTGTAGTGCAAATGGATGATGCAGTACACTATCCCGTAGAGTCCCTAAATACCCTGAACCCACCTGGTCTACCGTCTCACACACGTCTTATCCTTAAAATTGGTGCTCCAGTACCACTACCGCAAAATCTTAATCCACCCAATTTGTGCAATGGGACCAGGTTGCGCGTGAAAGTTTTACATAAAAACGTAATACAGGCCATTGTATTTACTGGCTGTGCTAGAGATGAATCGGTATATATAGGTACCCCGTAAACCACTTATTCCATCGGAGTACCCATTCGAATTTAAAAGACTGCAGTTTCCCTTTAAAGTCTGTTTTGCAATAGATAGATAGAGAACACTTTATTGTACATAAAAATGGAAATCACACAGATATTTCTTAACCTAAGAGTACAGACGGCGGCCTTATCACTTAAAGTGATCTGTTCCAGTCATTTGCACCTTTTATTGAAGCATGCTGAATAACTAAAGTCCACGCGGACGGAGTCGCGGGCAATAGCTAGTGTAACGATACTAACTTCTTTATAGTAGCTGGCTGGCGTAGCCGTCTAGCAGAGTTTGAATTAAGTATTTAAAAAGAATATCGTTACGTTTTGTTTAGGTAGGTGTCAGTCGTGTTGAGACTCGCAGCTACAGTGCGTTCACATCAACTTGACGCGTGGGAGAATTGGTAGCACTGAGATGTTTACTGTTACCATGTTAAACAAGAAATCATTCCCATTACTTGGGGAAAATAAAAGGATTGAGGGCTTGTTTTACCATCTTCCGATTAGGTCCAAAAGCTAATTCACATGTTATGTCCTTGTTACCAATTCTCTCACGCGTCAAGTTAATGTGAACGCACTGTAGGATAGGTTTTGGTGATAAAAAAGATAAATAAAAATAAAGTATTGCTGCTAATCTAGCCTTTCAATAATTACAGTGCTACAGTACCTATATGGCCTATACCTATACCACAGGGGCCAAGTCCGGATTGGTGTAGGCTTCCAGACTAGTGGCTGGTCTTACTGTCAGAAGTTTTCAAGCCGCCCTAAGGCCTCTGACTTGGCTTAACGACTGCCATCTATCGACGGCAGCCGGCACCAACTGCTTAGCGTGCCCTTGCGAAGCACGGAACCGCTCGGAAAAATGCCACTAACTTTAGTCATAGACGATCACCCATCCATGCACTGAACGCGCCCTATGTTTTATTTATTTACAAAACTCAGCCAACCTATTCTGTTGCTTAACCTTCATGATTAATTAAGATCACTCAGGGCTACGAGCGATCAACTTTGATCTGAAATTAAACATTTTATTTATTCTGAATACTATCAAAATAAGTTTAAAATATGCGCTGATATTTTATGAATTATTGAAGTAAATTAATGACATAGGATGAGCAAACAAACAACTTGAACTATTGCGTCACGTATTTCAACGATTTCTATTAACAACAATTTGTTTACATGCGAGGTTAGTGACACGAAAGTTAATTTATTGTTAAGAAGTTTTCTCAAGAAACCTACGTTGACAATGCCTCCTATTTTAAGTGTGAAATCTCATTCACTCAAAAACGTATCTGATCTACTCCATCTTTCTAGACTTTGGTCGTATTTGAAATTACTTAAGTAATTGTTTCTTGAAATCTAGAGAACTTTGCCCTGGTACAGGAAACAAGCTACGTGACAGAGTGCAAAATTAAATTCCCAATTCCCTCTGACTGGATATAGGGGAGAGTCGGGCTTTACCGTCAGACTGTAACGACTGAGAACTACACTGTATCACAAAGGGCACCGATGAGCGATGACCTACTCGTACTTGGATACCTAGTCGAGAGATCGATTTATTGTAATTCAAGTACCTACAGAATAATTTTAAAATATTTTGGGGGAATGTTCCTTTGTGTTCTTTAAAATTGAAAGTGAAGTAAAGTTATTGGCAAACACAAAGTACATTTTTAAAAACCTATTTAGAGGCTAAAAATTCCACCCATGCCGGGACTCGAACCCGTGACCTCTGGCACGGTTATCCAGAGCTCGCGGCATGGATGGAATTTTTAGCCTCTTAATAAAATTTTCCTTAGCACGGGTCAGTGCATTAAAAAGAATATAAACAAAGTACATTGTACATTGTTGACATAAGATTTGTACATAATAAAAAGCTTTTTTTTATAAGTGATATATTATGTCTTTTGTTCGTTGGTAGCGGTCGTAGTGAGCGGTAGACTTCCGGCTTCTCAATCGGGAGGTCATGGGTTCTAATCCTGGAGTGTACTAACTTTGTTTTCTAAGTTAAATACATTGGTGAAGTTATCGTACCCACTAGTATGACGTAAGTATTTATAGGCTGCATTATGGTCTCTGTGGCGCAGCGGTAGCGCATCTGCTTACCATGCGAGAGGTCCCGGGTTCGAGCCCCGGCTAGGGACAAAAATGAAAACCCAGCCCTTGGGAGGTCCGAAGTGGCTTAAATTAACCGAATGATTTACTTGGTGGAACCGAATGACTACCGCTAGTGGCATTTATTCCGAACGCTTCCGTGCTTCGCAAGGCACATGGGTGCCGGCTACCATGTAATGGCAGTTGTTAAGCCATGTCAGAGGCCTTATGGGCGACTTGACAACTTTTGACAGTAAGGCCCGCCACCGCCTTAAGCCGGCTTCTCATATGGGATGTAATAGGATACATATTACATCTTGAGATATAATAAGTTATCGCTCGTCATACATTTTGTACGAGACCGGTTCACAGTGTGCTATAATAATATTATAGCTATAAAACTAAATGCATGACGAGCGATAAATTATTATATCTCAAGATGTAATATATGTTATATCCCATAGTGAGAAGCCGGCTTAATAATTCTCCACCAACCCGGACTTGGCCCCCGTGATGGAGTATGGCCTAAACATGCTGCGATGCAGGAGATGAGACCCATGCCCCAGCAGTGGGAGCAAGCAAAAGGTTGATGTTCTTGATGTTCAAACGTCTTGCATGTTTACATGTTTGGGATATCGCTGTTTCTGGTTCTTACGACACAGGGAATCCTAGTGTGAGGCCAGCAGCAATCTATGTAAACTTTTACCTGTCGTTTACTTTAAGGGCCAGCAGCAATGTATTTAAGCAGACCTTTTAGCATTTACATACAGCTGCATGTATGTAAATGCCATAAGGCCCTTTTCGTTTAATTCCTATTTTATGGTTCCGTACCTCAAAAGGAAAAACGGAACCCTTAGTGTAAGGATTTATGTAACAATAAAAATAACAATTTATCGATGTAGTCATATGAAGCACAGTGATATCCTGCCTAATTTATGCTTTCTTATAATTTGGCGATTGTCATTAATAATTAATTTCTTAAAGCGCTTCGGGGTGCTAACTAGTGCCACCAATGGAAGAAAATCATTACTTGTTTTATAATACATTTTTATCTAAATGTGAACATGAGATATCAACTGAAACAACTGTGTCAACTATGTTTAGAACCTACAACCTAGAATCAACAACGTACGAGGTTGGAAGTAGCTCGTTGGTTTTGACAGGTCCGGATATATAAAAAAGGTGAAGCTTTGTAACGAATATTGAAAAATATTTACAGTGAAGTGAATAAATATAATAGTGTTGTTATCATCACCTGCTATTGGTGGAAATATACTGGTCTTTGCCTACCCCTCCGAAATACGAGCGTGAGTTTATGCATTTATGTTTGCTGTATGTATTTTATGTGTGCAATGAAGTAAAATCATAAAGTATGTTATGTTTACGTTGTTTTATATTGTAGATTAGGACATGTGGATGCAAATCCTCTCTTAGTCACAATTTGCGACAGTGTCAGACACTTTCACGCGTCACTCTAGTTGATTACAAATAAATCGACCTTTATTTACCACCGCTATCAAAATTACCTCCTACATTGAACAAAAACCTTTTCCGAATAGGTAACCGACTGCAAGTAACGTATACTGAATCGAAAGGGGCTGCGGCTAAATGGCCATTTTATTTCGACTAAGGATCGTTTACATTCGTGTAAGTATTTAGCGCTCTCAGTGGTACCTAAACCCTGGTGAGTCGCGCTCAATAACTCCCTGGCCTGGGATGAACGTTGACGCTAGTCGCCAGTTTTTAAAAGTCATAAGTCGCGAGTTTCCAGTACGTTATTTGTCAAATTTTCACCCAAAAAAACGCGTGACTTGCCTTCGTACTACGCATATAGAATTTGCATGTTAGTCGCTTCATCGAAATTCATTAGACGCTGCATACGCGCGGTTACAGGAAGACGGTCAGTGGCAGGCCAGCGGCCTGATAGTCGAACGAAGTCGTTGAGTCGGCTGAGGGACCGTGGATGCCGCTGGCAAGAGATCGTGAGAGATGGCATTTAGGAAAAAGGCCTATGCCCAGCAGTGGGCAGCGGTGGGCAAATAATGATGATGATGATGTCTGGGACATCTCTTACTGTACTGGGACATGCACTACAACTTTTCACCTATACTACATAGAGTGTAAGCTGCGCACCGCATTTTGGCACGGAAGGTGCGTAATACGAAACCGGATTGTCATGCAATGGAAAGTAAAATTACGAATACAAAGCCATATTTTCATGCAATGAACGGTTCAATGAATACTCAACTTAGTCAATAACGTCAGTGTGGGCCTCAAAGTTAAGTCGATTGAATTCCTTATTGTGTTTGAACGGGCCCGCTTTGGACAGCAATTTAACGAAATTGTTCATAAAGCTCGAAAACTTTATAAGCCAGCAACTTCGCCAAATTAATAAGTAAGAACTTAATCCACACCTATCTTTCAGCTCTAACTCGCCACTTCACTTACAGACATGTAAACCAGCCCGAGAGATATATTCATCACGGAAAAGCGAATCCATTTAAAACGTCAGTGAGTTGGCAATAATTTATCCGTGAAAAGCTCTTCGATGAATCGTCGCACGATTTGAAAAGTTGAATTTGTGCTGAAATTACTGTTTGACCGAGCGGGCCGAGTGAAATTTAATGTTTAATGGCGTTTGTTCCAAAAAGCCAAATGGCATATTTGCATGAAATTATCTTAAGCTTCATTACTGTGCATCAGAGGTCTTGAGCATGTGTGAGTTGTCGTAAAAAAAACATGTTCGTACGGTATGAAAAGCCATGAGTTGGCTTATATGAGCCTCAATAAGATTTTACGACTGCGGCGAATTGCCGGTGGGATTTGTAGGTAACGTAAAATGAAGGAAAGATTATTTGAAATGTCCCCGCGTTTACTTTTTAAATTGAAAAAGGAAATGAAGGAATTTCTCCTAGATTGAACAAACAGCTGAGGCAGTATGAATTCTACTTCAGTAAATAACAAACACGGGCCAATATCCAAGCTGCGGATATTAAAGTATATACTTTTTTAGTAGCGTATAAACGTTCCACTGCAGGGCACAGGCTTTTTCTCATAGAGAGAGTGTGTGCTTAAGCACACACTTTAAGCTAATTAGGGCTTGGAAATTTAAAGCGCTATTTGAACACCTTCAACATTTATGTGCTTAGGGTAAGATAAATAAAATACGTTAAGGAAAAATAACATCGTGAGGAAACCTAAGTTTCTTAGACATTCACGTAGGTACCTCGGAGCTTAAAATTACCAATCCGCGGGGGACACACGTGGTAATTAAGCCCATACTCTCAAAATAAAAAATAATGTTACATTAATTTATAATTTACCGATGTTTAAATTTATAACTAGTTATTTGGGTAGTTTGGGGTTTTCCCTGGTTTTTCCAAAGGAAACAGCAAGGAAACCTTTGCATTCGTATGTATGTTGAAGAGAAGTACCTAAGCACGCGAGTAGCAGTTTGTACGGGTGCGGTAACCCTTCGGCCGCGTATGATACCAGAGTTTGGTAACCAAAGGGTTTTCTAAAGTCTTCTTTTCTAATACGTTTTTGCCAATAATGTTTTACAAAAAACTCAATGTTTTTAGAACCTAAACAAAACGTTACTAAAGTAAACAGAACTTTAAAATCCTCAAATACTGGGCTGCGTTTCATAAAACTGAAATTAAGTTTATACAATTATCAACAATCTTATCTTCTGTATCTGCTGTTTATGTATCAATTTTCCGGTTTACAATAAAGAATAATGTATCTTATCTTAAGTTTATTACGACAGTTCTATTTTATCAAGTATATTGCGTAGCCGATTACTACATTTAGGGCCAGTTTCTGAATTGAGAAATTCATTAAGTAAATAACGCGAAATTCTCAATTTTAAAACCGGCTCTGTGTCTTTCTGGTTAATCTGTGGGTTAATTGGCTAATATTTGTTGTAGTTCTCTAGAAGTGGTTCATAAATTTAACAATACTGAAGGAGGATCA
The DNA here is from genome assembly GCA_934045075.1 of Yponomeuta sedellus. Lineage (NCBI taxonomy): Eukaryota > Metazoa > Arthropoda > Insecta > Lepidoptera > Yponomeutidae > Yponomeuta > Yponomeuta sedellus. The sequence continues at coordinate 16,166,406 of OW203728.1, read as the reverse complement.
ATACATTGTAGTAATTGATTGTTACGTAGCAGACAATCGCAAAGTGCATTCCCACCAAAGTTACACAATGGAGTTGCAGACTCCGGAAATGCGGGGCCCAGACTGCATTAAATCCTACTGCCAATATCCGGCGCGTAACTGAACCGGGAGTCGATTCATATGGCTAGCATACGGTATTTGTAGCTTATATAACTTCCACACAACAAAACCACCACAAACTAGGTAACCCTGAGCTATGGTAACCAGGCAAGGTCATCACAAACATGGAAATAGATAGATAGATAAAACATTTAATTAAAAATACACCCAGACTGAGGGCAAACACTGGCGCCCAACGTGGGGCACCTACGTTTGTAACGATGCAAACCTCTTTACACCATATTTTTATATTTCTTTAATTCTGTCTAACATTTGCAAAATTTAAAACTACGTCACCCATTTTTGAAATTTTCCTCATTTATTTAGCATTACTACTTCACATTTTAACTAGATCTCACTATTTTTACTATTTTTTATTCTATTTTTATCCAATTTTCTGTTTATAATACAAATAAAATAAACAAACATACCTATTTAAATGAAGCACAGATTTGAAGTGGTTCCACTTTTATTATTTATTGAAAGTTTTATGTACAACATCACACATTTAATCGCTTCAATGACTGAATACGACATCTGCAAAAACATTGGCATAGAATGAAACGGCTGGACCGATTTTGACAAAAAGTACGAAATAAAAGTATTACTAACGCAGGTGTCATTAGTTATACGATATCACGAAAAAAATATCATAGCGGACGTCAACTGTGAGTAAAACGTCACCAAGAAGCTTCCAATAAGAAATATAACTTGCCTAAATTTAAAGGAACGGATGCATTTATGCCTTGATTATGACATATAAAACTAGAATTTCTCGCTTAAAAAAAAAACTTTTTTGTCATTGTAGAGCCTGGGAAAGGGAAAATTGAAGGAACTCTCAGTTCGAGTTAATAAGAACTATAGTCTATCCCTAAAGATTTGAGGCCCGAGACCTTAGCAATATTTTCTCATTAGGGTGTAATTTTCGCCTGCGGCCTCCGCCCCGCGCCGGTTACCTTCGGGAATTCCTAGGCTAGCTAAAAGCCTACCATTTTAGCTAGTCTAGTAATTTATAACTGAACCTACGTTACTATTATTTAGTAGACGTAGCAAAGGGCTATTTGTCGGCAAAAAGCCACAAATACATAGCGAGAAGAGAAGATGAAACGATATTTAAGTATTTAGTCAATTAAATTCTTACTCGGAACCAATTCTCTAGTCCAAGGGTCCCGTGGTAATTAAAACCAATGTATAAACAGGCTATTTATGTCCCACTGCGGGGCACAAGCTTTCTGTCAAAGAGAAAAAGAGAGAGATTGTGGGCTCAATGACCACGCGTGCCCACTACAGATTAGCAAAGGCTGAGGTACCTTAGCCTTCCTCCCACTAGGGTTTCCTCATGGTATTTCCTTCACGGCGTGAGTTTACTACTGCCTACAAATTACCAATAATAACAAAAATATATATTTAAACAAACATGGTAGTAACAAATATATATTTAAATAAAGAAGAATTCTCGGATCCTCTCCTAGCCCTTCGCCGTCAATATCTGGCGGATCGATTTTATTGTAATGTTGTTCAGTTTTTAGACCACCCTCTTCTCAAAATTATTTCATCACTATCACGTATTTCTTCATCCTCTAACTATTGGACACACAAGGAACTTCCTTGTGTGGTCAAAAGTCACCACAAATTTTCCGATCTTCAAGCTCCTATCTTTCAATCTGAAATTCTCCCTCTTTTGTCTGCAGACTATGATGCTCTCATCTATACTTCGGATATTCTTCTTTCGTTTGATATTGGTAAAAACTGTCCACAAGCCGACAATATATTTAAAGAAAAGATGGCGGTGAATTGGTTGGGGTGGATCCCAGTATTTTGCGACGCTTCCAAACTGACTGACGATGGGTGTGTCGGGGCAGCTATCTGGGTGCCCAGGTTTAGTGTAATTTTAAGTTACAAATGCCCTCCAGCTTCCTCTGTCTTTACTGGTGAAGCTGTGGCAATTCTAGAAGCCAGTCTATTTATCCAGGCTCATAAAAATATTCTTCAGAAGGCCATAATTATTTATTTCAGATTCTTTAAGTCAGGGGTCGGCAACCTTATGCTATAGCCGGGCCACATATGTTGCCAGAGTATCAGTGCGGGCCGCACTTATATTTATATGTTCGGGCATGTATTTTTAATATTTGAAATAAAACGCATATATATTCATACAATTATGTCTTTTTTAATTGAACTACTATACTAACATAAAAGTAAGTACTAGTGAGATTTTTGAGGCTGCATTTGACTTGCAAGTTTTTTAACGTCTGCTTTCATTTTAGTAGTAGACACGCGCAGTATCGCGTCTAAATGTTCATCCGTTAACCGCGAACAATTCTTATTTTTGCGGTAGTTGAGAATTGAAAAAGTCTGCTCACACAAATATGTACTACCAAACATAGTTATTATCTGCTGAGCAAACTTTTTCAATTCTTTGAAGTTTTCAGAACTCAAACCTCCGTAGAACTGTATCAAGTCAGTGCTTTCCTTAAATGCCGTTTTAAGTGTGCTATTACTTTGCAAATCTACTATGTTCATTTGCAAATTGCTTGGTACCTCACTAATATCAATTGCAACAGGGTTTTGGAATATTTCCATGTTAAGGGAGCTCTTTTTAAAGTCGGTGAATCGATTTACAAACTCAGTTTGTAGTTGTGTTAACACGTTTCTCATTGTAATATTTTGCCACACAAAATTATCTCCAGCTTCTTCCACAGCTTTCTTGCAATTAGGAAAATGGTCAAGCTTTTTTTCATCAATATGCTTGATAAACAGTTTCAGTTTCATTTCAAATGACTTTACATCTGTATACATATCGCAAATCAATTTATTTTTTCCCTGCAAGCGTTTGTTGAGCTGATTCAGTTCCTTAGTCAAATCAGTCAAAAAACCAAGATCGATAATCCACTGTTTGTTAGTAAGCTCTTCTACTGGCTTTCCTTTCATCTCCATGAAGTTGCCAATTTCTTTCCTCAAATCAAAAAACCGTTCCAAAACGGCACCTCGACTGAGCCACCTCACTTCACAGTAGTAAACCACGTCACCATGTTCAGCTCCCAGATCTTCCAAAAACTTTTGGAACTGACGGTGTGTGAGCCCATTTCTTCTTATAAAATTAACAGTGGATGTTACAGTATCCATTATTTCTTTCCAGGATATAACTTTGGAGCACAATGCCTCTTGATGGACAATACAGTGAAAAATCAATGGCACAGTAGATCCAGAATCTTTCACTTTGCTGATGATTCTCCCAACAACACCTTTGTTTTGACCGCTCATGTTCTTGCCTCCATCGGTAGTGACACTTGTTAACTTTTCCCAGCTTAATAGCAATGAATCCAGAGCTTGTTCCACATGGTGAAATAAATCTTCTCCCGTAGTTGCACCTTTCAAACTGCACATTTTCAGAAGCTCTTCGTAAACAGTAAAGTTTTCGTCAATGCCGCGTACAAATATGAGTAGCTGTGCTGTATCCGACACGTCCGTACTTTCATCCATCGCTAAAGAGAAGCAGTCGAAAGACTGCGCCTTATCCCTGAGTTGTTCACACAAATTAGCACCCAAGTCTTCAGTACGTCGGGTGCAAGTTCTTGCAGAGAGACTAAGACTTTCAAACATTTTTTTCTGCTCTGGGCATATTTCTTCTGCGATAGCTAAGACACACTCTTTTACTAATTCACTATCGGTAAACGGACGTCCACTTTTTGCAAGAATCTCTGCTACCCTGTAACTGGCCCGAACATTCGATTCGCTGTTGTCTGCCACAACCTTAAATATGTTTTGTTGATTTTGTAATGACGATTTCAAAGTGGAAATTTTCCTTTTCCGTATTTCTCCTTCAAGACAGTCAAATTTAGCTTTGTGCTCAGTGTCGTAATGTCGCTTCAGGTTATATTCCTTTACTACAGAAATACTCTTTTGACAAATCAAGCATAACGGTTTTCCTTTCAACTCGATAAAAAAGTATAATTCTGTCCATAATTCGTTAAAAACTCTTTTTTCTTCTTCTCCTTTTTCTTGAAGCCATGTTTATATAATTATTCTGTAACAATAATGAAAAAAATTAAATTCGTTGTAAAATTATATGTTCCAGTTAGCACCTACAAATTCAACTCCACATTCAAATAATAATTAAAACATGACACACTCGTAACTAACTTCATGTCATGTAACTACTATCCCCGTCCTTATAACATTTACCCATCAATCTGAAGGTTCACATTAACAAGCAGTAAATAAAATAAAACAAAATGCTCGCGAGTGCATACAACTTACCTCATACGTCGTGCGTGAGAAGCTATCAGCGAAGGGAAGAAAGGTGAAACGAAACGCGTAGCTAGCAACCAGATGAGACGTGAGTTTCCGGCGAATTTCCACAACCGAATGTGGCGAGAGCTGCGCGAGGCTGTGATTTTAACTAAAACCGGTCGCTTTGAATTTTTTTGCCGCCGCACACCTGCGTCTAATCAAAGACTGCCGCCCCGCCTATTGTCTTAAACGCAAAAGAAATTGCCAAGAATTGAATAAGTACAGCAAATATTTATTTTCGGTAGAAACAATACATAACATCACAGTCTTGATAAACAGTTCTTAAGAAATGAAATAGAGGTACATTTTTATCACCCCGCGTGGGAGCGAGCTTTGAAGAATACTCTCATGGCTCAGCAGCATGGCCGTATAAATTCTAGTGAATTTATATGGCCTTTTGCTTCGGTATTTTTTTCTTACGGACCTCAGGCTTGCGGGCCGCACCGAGATAGTCTACGGGCCGCATGCGGCCCGCGGGCCGCCGGTTGCCGACCCTTGCTTTAAGTTGTCTGCAAGCTATAGTTGCCAATCCATTTAAATCTAAAACCAAATATCCGATAATAATCAAAATTAGAGAGTCACTTTTTGCTAGCAAGAACGATAACATTGATATTGTACTTGCTTGAACTCCGGGTCACTCTGGGATCCAAGGAAATGAATTTGTAGATTCATGTGCTAAATGCTGTTGAATTTGGCTCTGACACTCATTTTATTAACTTCCTGTATGATTTTCTTCCGAAAGCTAAAAATGATCTTAAAGATTACTGGGAAGGCGATTGGAAATCTTCTCAGAGAATGAAATGTTCGCAATATGGCAGTATACAGTCTAACATCCCTTCGAAACCTTGGTTTTTCTCATTCCGTGGCGCGGAATAACGTCGAAGCGAAGTAACGTCCACGATTTGTCGCCTTCGTTTAGGTCTCGTTTGTACCCCTGTATTTTTAGCGAAAATACGGGTGAGGGATAATTAATTCTCTATGTGAGTGCGGTGTGGACGAAGGGTCACTGGATCATATCTTCTTCGACTGCCCAAAACTGTCTTCTTCTCTTTATGATTTCATTCCATCAGACTTTCCTCTCCCAACAAATTTTCGATCGGTGTTGCCCCTTGTATTTTCCTCTTTTATTAAAATTTTATGTAATTTTATTAAATCTAAAAATATAAAACTGTAGATATATATTATTTAGTCGTTTCATAATATTTATGTACTATTTTATTATGTTTAATAATTTTTGGTTTCTATAAGTTCCTCAACCTATCTACTGCAATTTGCGAGGTGCGCGACTAGTGAAAAAAAAGTGCCATCTCCACAAACCTGACATTGGCAGAATCCTAGAGGGTGCCACAAAGAGTATATAACCACTATATAACCATAAAGAAGAATTGAATTGAGTTGGGATCAGTGCTGCAAACTCTACTGATTTATCAGGAGATTCCCTGATTTTAGGCACTGTCTCCTGATCTACTGTTTTATTTGTAGAATTGAGTAAAATATCCTGAATTTTGACAAGTAGCCACTACATTTCTGTATATTCCACCTTTGTTAACTAACACAATATCAATGGCTAGTTCTACGAAAAAAAGAAGTATTCAAAACATAAAAAAATGCTTCTATTTTCTAGGCTATTAATTAATAGCCTAAAATGGCAATGGTTAATGGCATGGCAACTCAAATTACTAACTTCAATCTACCTTTTTTCTAACTGTCAATAGTCTTGAGTGTCAAAAGGTTTTTTTTTTGTTTTTTTATGGCCTGGTAACACAACCTTTAAGCACTATGTTTATTGAATAAAAAATCGTGTGTTTTGTGTTGTATTTTTCTGCTTCACTAACTTAATTTACTTAATATAAACTCATAATTGATCAAAAAGGTATTTTTTGTTTTCTTCCGATTTTTTTTGGCGTCTGTGTCTCCTGATTTTTTCTTCAGTCTCCTTTTTTTCTTGCTGTTGGCGTTTGCAGCACTGGTTAGGATGAAAAGTTACTTTACTTTTGCTCGATCATCAAAATTTAACACGCGGTTAAAAAGCAAATTTGCCCTCTTGTTTAACAAATAACTATTATCCCACTACAAAAAAGGAAAAAGTTGGTCGGTATCTTTTTTTTAGGTATGATTTTTTTTACTTACAATTTTCCAATTGGCTTTAGGCGTCTTCGAGTAATAGGGAAAAAATAATCGAAGACGCTTGGACCGATTTAAATTTTTTTATACATATTTTGAAGTCGTTGCCCGTAACTTGACACCGGCTCCAAATTAAACTTCAACATTACTTACCTCACCTGTACCTACTTGGAGTTTTAAAGTCACAATCATTTAAATTCTTTCTGTATTTTTCTGCTGTAGTGTTATGAAGCCGGTTTTAATAAAAAAAAAACTACACAAGTGTGGTTAACATGCTTGGGTACTAAAAAAAATAAAATTCATAAGTGTTTAGAGAGTACACTTTAGGGACTAAACTCTAGCAGTTAGAATAGCACGTCTAGACTGCAGACCATCGAGGCAGTCAAAGAAAATAAAACGATTAACTGCAAAAACTACAGTGTTAGTGGCTGAAAGCTGTAAAACATAAGCTCGCGAGGCGGGGGAGAGAGTCATCCATCTTTATTACACGCTGATATATGAGCCGCCCGCCTCGCCTCCGCCGTTCCTTGCATTTGTTTAAGGCGGCTGATACGTCTTGCATCCGTCTCGTTCACACAGTCTAACGTTTTTAAAGTAGCCTATACACGTCCCACTGCAGGGCACAGCCCATCTTCTCTCAGAGAGAGAGTATGGGCTTAATTACCACGCGTGCCCACCGTGGATTGGCAATTTCAAGCCCTGAGGTATTTGAACACCTCGACGCTCGGGTTTTCTCGAGCGATTTTTTTGCTCATCTATCGATGTGAATCACAATTGTGTGATTCTACAATACCGTAGACTACTCGGACTGTGATTCTACAATATAGAAATTATGAGCTCTATGATAGCACGGATCTCAAAAAAAGACATCCGTGTATGATAGGCCGTCAGTTTCTTAGAAGAATCTAACCTGTGTAGTAGAGGAGACACGCTGTGAAGAAAACAGAATATCGAGATGTCAACATCAATAAAAGGTCGAATAAAAGTCATATACTTATTCACAAAAATAAATAACTGAATACACTCGTAATTATTATAATCCCTAATAGTGGGGATTTGTATCCAGCATTTACCGGCTGAATATAAAGAAATACGGTTTGCTTGTATCTAGATAAAAGGTATCTAGAACGGAACATGTACCACTCTAATGCAAAACATGGCTTTAGTTCAGATTGAGAATTTAGCTTGTACTGAAACCCTCTGGGAAAATGTAGAATATAATTCGTTTCGCGGTTACATAATAAATCTACGAGATTGCGCTTGGGTGACACGGTAAACAATAATAAGTATATACAGTCAATCACAACCTTTATTTATGTACACTATTATATTCTTTTTAATGCACTAACCCGTGCTAAGGACAATTTTAAAAACTTATTTAGATGCTAAAAATTCCACCCATGCCGGAATTCGAACCCGCGTCCTCTGGCTATCCGTGCCAGCGCTCTTCCAACTGAGCTAATGGGTGAGTCACCGGCATCAGTGAAATTTCGAACCTCTTTACAATACTCTCTGTATTACGTACATGCAGCGATATCTGGCTGAAGTAATTTGCATCACTTGCAGAGTACACAAAGGCAAAAATGAAAAGGTTATCCTGCCGTCAGCTGTACCTACCAGTCGACGTTCTCGAGTCACTTTCATCGTATTTTGATGGCCAACTACGGAACACAAATCTTTGCGCGGCCTGGCCGGTCAAGTGTGTACCTACTTGGCCGGATTTTTAATCTGCTATTGTTTGTAATACATCTCTCAGCCATTTTCCGCTCCAACTCTAGCTAGCGCTCACAAAAAAATTAAAATGTTCTTTACACACGCGTTTTGGCAATAAAACAACCGCCCACGGACAGACAACTCTGCAAGTTGAAAAAAGATAATGAAACTAAGTTAGTACCCTAAATTTAGTACCTTTCCTAACCAGTCCCAACCACCCCCATCTCCGACTCTTTTTACACGAAATATGCTAAATCCAACTTGCTCTATAAGGCTGTGCAGTCGAGTTATTCGTCAAAATTGTCTTTACGGCATGTTTACAATCTAAGCTTACGTATTGCTATGATCGCGTGCTTTCAGCATATTGTGGTAAAATTCGCCCCGGCACAAGCATGCTCCACTTCCTGTTTATTTTTGTGGCACACCACGGGGCGCTTAAATCTGAAAAGCACATTTTCCATAACTATTACGATAATTTCACGTAAAATTGAAAGCCTAGCACGAAGATATCTACATCAAGTTGTATATAGTCGACAATAGGGGCGGGTTATGGAATCCTTAGTAGCTCAGCAATTAAGAATGATAGCTTAACAAAGGCCATTTATGATGACACATTTAGTGACATAAATGCACCTACCTGTGTCAATAAATAACAATATTTATTATAATAGTTATTGAATTTGTTTAAATTAAAACTTATTGTAAGAGACACGGACCTGCTGCTATTATTACTTTGTAGACTAGCTATAGTAGCAGACACCTACCAGTTTCGTTCACGTTTTCTATTTTATTTCACAGTGGAAAGTGAATTTAATTGCAACCATGTTACTATCAATAAAGTTTTTATTTATATTAAGTACTAAAACAAAAATGTGTCCATTCTATATACTAAGTAGTAGGTATATATGTAGTCTATAATTATAATTATAGTAGCCTTAATTGGAGGTATATAGGTAGCTAAACGAGTTCATAAATAACACACCAATCCTCCATTCATCGCTTTCGAATGTAGTTCATGAATATGAATATACAGAGTCAGTCAATCTGAGTCAGAAGAGAGTATACAGAGTCGTCTCAAAAATGAGCAATATATCTAAAATACTCAAAATATCAAACATTACTCATTATTGCTTATGGTATTCTAACCATTTTTATTTATATTTTTATTCTTTTTGTTTAAAAAGAAGAAGTAACACATTTTACACGTCGACCAACGCTGAATGAAGTGATATATAATGATTGTTCTAAAATCGCCTATAGGTAACTTGCCATAACTGAGTGAGTAGAGTCATAATCAAGCGAGTATTGAATGTCTACAAAATCCCATGCTACATGACGTTGCCACATTCTCGTAATACCCTTTGGTGGCCCAGCACAGTCTCTTTTGCCCTTTGAATGCCCAAACCAAATTGCCACATCCAGTGGCGCCGCTGGCCTAATCAGATTACGTGGTTGCCGGGTCAGCGGAACTGCCATTAGCCGTAGGTACACCTAAAACCTTTCAAATATTTACTTGGGGACTAGTAGCTCTATGAACCTTGTGCTCGAAAAGACGCTCTGCGGATATAAAAGTTACTCACTAAAGTATCTACATTGAAATAGCAACGCCACAATTTAGAATCCCATTAACGTTTCCTTTACAAATTCGCCAGCTTAGCTAGTTAACTTAACGTAACAGTCAGGTTGAAAGTGTTTAGAATCCAAGGAATCGCAAATAAGAAAATTTAGGGCAGTTTTCCGAAGCCAGTTGGATCCTTTTTGCAACTTCAATCTCGTTGTTGCCTCTACTCAGTCTGTGGTTAGTACACATGTTTCCGATATGCCGAGGCTTGCACATCGAGAGGCACCCTAGCGTTAAAACCATCTTTTGCAAGACATCTTTCAAATGATTGGTGAGTAGTTTTGGATATGAACTCTCCCTATCTCACACTTCATTGGCTTTGGGTAGTTCTTGGACGCTCACTGTTGCAGATACCGCATAATCCCTCCGCAAATAGGATAGCATAGCTACAGCGATTCTAGGAGAGCACAGGTCTTGACGGAGTCGAAGGCTATGTCATAAGCCACAAATACTAAATACCATGACGTTTAGGGTGAACTTTTGCAAAAAAATACACTTCTGAAACAATTTTTTTTCTTTATCTTTCCACGAAAAGATACATATTAAAATTGTCGCATAATACCCTCACTCCCATGATAGTGATTCGAAATTTCCCTACATTCAAAATTCCTTTTAAGAATGGTTGTGTGAATCCATAGTTGCACCACTAGCGGCACTGTGAGAGTGATTAATGTTGCGGTGACCTGGGATTCCTAAGCAGCACGTCACCCTTTATTGCTTAGTAAGATAATCTCCTTGATGCCATTGTCATCGTTTTCCTTTACGAGTAAATACTTACTCATCGCACAGCTTTGCTAGATTTGGAGTGCAGGTGTGGCACACATTATTTGTCGAAATTTAAGGTAGTAGTTGCAGTACTTCCATTAAGGTCTAGGTTGGGGAGGGAGGGGATGGCAGGATCGTATGTGAAGGTCTAATCTCCACCGCATACATTCATATAATCACAGATTACGCATTAGTTTTCGGTGCGGTAGGAAAACGCTTTTTACGCAGCACCCCTTGAAAATAACCCAGATCCGCCAATGCTGCTTGGCATTAACTATCCATAGTTAGATGACCTGCGCTGTGTAGCAGATCGTAATGTCCGAACCCTTCGTAGTCCAAACCACTTCAAAAGATCACAAACTTTTCAATAGATTGCGATCGATTGGGTTTTTCAGGAGATTAGGCACCTCGGGGCGCGTTTCGGAACATTTCAATTGTCCGAAAAAGTTCATGTGTAAAGGCGCCCGCCTCCACCTTCTAAGTGGATTTTCCGTTCATTGGGCAGAGCAGCCGAGCGTTAACGGACTAGCTGAGAGGACAGAACTGAAGTTGAACAGAAGTTCTTTTTTCGGCCATTATCACTAACTCCTTAGCGAGTCGGTGACGTTCGGAACTCCAACACGCGTACTGCAGCGTGCGTTACGATTAGCAAGACATCCCGATTGAAGATAGTCAAGCTCGATTCACATATACAGTGAAGTGAGTAAGCTGCCACAAAAACTATAGTAACGCGGAAAGCCGGAGGTAGAAAATCCCCAAATCAACCCCCTGTATCTTTTGTTTTAGTCGATGTACCTATATTGCATTTTTGGAGATTTTGCTTTAACATGGTAATTTGGAATACGATATCGAAATTACGGCTATCCAAATCACCCCAGTACCTTTTGTAGGTACGTTGTATTTTGGTCGTGTATTTCTAACTTTGTGACTTGGAATAGACAGCATAACCAATTGTAACTAAAGTCATGTATCACATCTTTTGGAGTAGTTATCAGCAATATCAAGCATAATGTGCAAGACTTCATTTATCATTCTGAATATCCATCCAAATTAAGAGAGTCTCCTCCGTGAATATTTTTTTCCTAAATAAGCTGAATACCCTTAACCGACGCTAAAACAATTACCCACTACCCAACTATGTAGGTATGTTGAAAAAAATAATGGGATATCAAAAATTTTTTTTTTCGAAAATGTTTGAAGGCGTTTCACAAAGAATATAAATGGGGGTACTTTTAGGTGTTGTCTACCCCTGGCTTTTGCTTCTAGCTTGCCAGTAGTTCTAGAGACATTCTCTATAGGTGGCTAATGCCAAGTTCGCGCAGTAGATTCACTCACTCTGTCCAACCTAGATGAATAGGATCTTTCGTCCTCACAACTTGTCGTACACGAACTGCTGTGAGACATCTGTCTCTCTCTGGCTAGCCCGCCCTGCGACGAAGTCTACACTCGTAGCAATGTCCCCTCCTGGCTCCCGTCTCGTCTTTGTACGACTTTGTAGTTTACTAACTTAATTGAACTTTGCTCTACACGACACGGCCGTAGCCGTAAAGGTCTGTGTTAGTTTAGGGCTTGGCATCGTCGGTGAATTAAACAACGATTTAACTTGGATTGGATTCCTGTGGCTGGTATTTGGAGGGGTAGTTCTAAGTATAGGTTACCTACTTATTTATCTAGCCGTACAACATGACCTACGATCTATGGTGTCAAAGTCAACATTAGTAGGTATGGATTTTAATTTTGTGTGCTGTTAGGTGATGAAACGGCCTACGAAATGAGATGATTTATACAGCGTCCAGTGTCATCTTCAATCACACTAGATAGGTGAAGGGACGAATCCGATGCTGCAGTGCCTTGGGTGGGTGCAGTACAGTGTAGTTTTTAGGTAGAGTAGGTTTCCCAGCACCTATACCATTCTGCCAGCTTACCGGTCTAGCACAACATAGGAAAGACAAGTCCATTGTGCGGAGCCAACCAAGCCGCGGGTTTCGTCAAGAGGTTTTCCATCTCCGTTAGCGTGTGCTATTGCTACTGACTTTGTTGATTTTCAAAGTCACGCACATCTGCGAATTTATAGATGAAACGGAAGGAAAACGTAAATCGGACGAATCAGGGGCAACGCTCCCCTCAACTCTCTCTTTCTCTGTTTCTCTTCCTTCTGTGAACGGCAAATATCTCTACCGCATAAAATATTAAGTAGCCTTTTCATTCCTATAGTAGGTACTTACCTACACACTTTACTTGTTACACGTGGTCCAGCCCAATAATGGAGCCCACTCCTGAACGACGTACATAGAACTGCCCACCCTGCAACCTCCGTGAATACCTATCTAACAACAAAGCACTTTATAACATCGAAGCAAAGAGGAAATAATTTACATGACTTCATTCAATTAAACTGAACCATCCATTGTTGTTTTCCCTGGAAGGATTATACGATTTATACGCTGAAAACAGTCGCGTCACTTTTTAAACAGTTTCCCAGGCGTTAGAGCTCGCTCGCTCGCTAGGCTGCCGCAAACCGACGCTGATTTATTCACGCCCTCAATTCAACTAATGGCCATACCGAGCTGGGAATTTTCACAACAGAGCCTACCTACATTGATTTAGTGCCTATTCTACCCGTTGAATGAAAAAGTTTTACGTCCGTAGCGGGTGCTCGCTACTGCGTCGTTTTACATTAGGTACGCTCTGCGGTCGGTTGCTGTGTATTTATAACAGGCGTAACTCGGCGTAAGTTATTGCATGACCTACAAAAGGAAAGTACCTAGTACTTAGGCCATCGCCTCCATTTTTTTATAATTCATAACCTTTTAGCCAGTATACATAGATCAGATACCTACGTGTTTTTTTCCATTAAAGAAGGCTCAAGGTAGTGATAAGAGAAAAATCTGAACGTAGGGCCCAAAATTACGTCGAACTGTAAGCGATTGTTCCACAAAGGCCTCCTCTGGGGAGATGAAAAGAAAATTAAATTTCAGTACAGTCTGTGACAGATGGAGCTAGAACACGGTAGCTCTTGTCAAGCTCGTAGGAGCGAGTATTGAACAAAATGTTCAATACTCTCTCGTAAATCGCTGACTAAGTACCTGTGTACGTTGGAAGGTACACCTAATACAACAGCCAAGAGTAATACGAGTTACACTGTAAAGAAAGGCTAATTGAATTTCGATTACTGTGGTAAATACAATGCCCGATAAATGTGACTTCCCATAGAAGTTTCCTCGTCTTTCGGGTAGCCTTGAACGCGAGTTGGGACGAAGAATTCTTTGTACTGTAGTCAAATTAACAATAAGTTAATTTAAAAAAATATGTTTTGCTCTTACATACGCACTGCGCTGATTTTGTTCAATTTATCTGAGGGCATTATACATTGGTGTATACACACACAACTGCTTTATAAAATTGTTTGCAAATTGTGAGGCAACGAAATTAAAAAAGTATTTATGTAAGCTTCTACTTCTACCCGGGATGCCATTACGGGATAAGTAAAAGTCAAGATACCGGATGTAGCCAGGGAGCGAATGTAACAAGCTGTCGCCGCCTCGCTACTCTACAAACTACGCGAAATTGAATCCAGCCGGAGGAAAAACTACTCCGCGCTTCACTTTACAAAGTTATACTCTTAAATTACGTAGCTTTGTCTGCATATCTTTTTAACTACACGAGGTAGGTTTAAAATTGGCCACACAGGTATAATTTCAACATCGTTTATTTATTACTGTTATTTTTATAAATAAAGTATAATTAAAAATAACTATCCAACTATGCATAGCACGATATACGATTGTACATTACAGAGCAGAAAGATAAGTGCTACAATCAAGTGTTAAAGATATCTGTAACTAGGCCGGCCGCTATTGTGGTCCCAGAGACACGGAGCATCACCCTACCAAGCTCTTTCACATCTTTGTAGCGCTCGATACAGATCGGCCTGCTTACTTCAATCTCGACAACGGCCACAGAGTTATTCCCAAGACACCTAGGCTTCTTCTTTAGCACTTCTCCAGTGCTTTTGTTTAAGAGAGCCTTCAATTTTGTAATATTTGCCGACTCGACGAGAGACTGATAGTGAATGAGTACAGGATATCCTTTCGTGATAGGTGTTTTGACGTTAAACACCACTAATCGGGCTTCAAAGCGAGTGGTCACTGGAACTTGTTGGACAGGATCGCTCAAAACATAACCGACGAGAACATTCTGTACGTCGATTCCCGAGAGCGTGACGCTGACTTGATCGCCAGCAAATGCAACATTAGTGGGCATATCATTGATAGTTAAATTCTTAACTTCAGCTTGCTCTTTCAATGGACAAACTACAATTTTGTCTCCCTTGTTCAAGACCCCAGTTTCGATCCTGCCCGCGACACACGTGCCAGAGCCAGTTCCCTTGTAGATATCATTTACTGTGATGCGCAATGGTTTGGCCACTGGTCTCTCTGGCACATTAAATGTGTCAATAACATCCAAAAGACATGGTCCAGAGTACCACTTGAGTAATTCAGGCTCCGTAGGTGACTTGACCAAGTTCTCGCCTGTCAGACCCGAGCATGGCACAAATGTAACATCAGAATCTTTGAAACCGGCCTGTTTAAGGAATAATCTTAATTTCTTTGATATTTCATCAAATCTCTCTTGTGACCAGCTTGTGGTGTCCAGTTTATTTATAGCGACTGCCAGCTGGTTTACTCCTAAAGATCTAACAAGGAGAGCATGTTCCCTTGTTTGACCACCAAGCTCGAACCCTGACTCAAACTCCCCCCGTGTGGCATCAATGACAAGTAATGCTACATCAGCCTGTCCAGCCCCCGTTATCATGTTCGGAATGAAGTCAGCGTGGCCTGGAGCATCTAAGATTATAACTCTCTTAGTTTTTGTGTCAAATTGAGCCCTCCCAACATCCATAGTGATGCCCCTGACTCTTTCTTCGCCAGTTTCGTCCAAAACCCAAGCATACATGAAGCTCTGTTTGCCAATCTTTTTGCTTTCTTGTTCATACTTGTGTAATGTCTTTTGACTGACTTCCCCCATGTCACAGAGTAGGCGACCCATGAGTGTGGACTTGCCAGCATCAACATGACCAATGACAACTATGTATAAGTGATCTTTGTCTGATCCCCTTTCATTTGAATACTGTATTGCGGGGTCAATTTTGTTGTCCTTTACTTTGACAAAAACTTTCTCTTCTGTTAGCTCTGCCCTCGGAGATACCCGGCCAGTAGCTGGCGACTGATCTCTAGGTGTTAACGAGGTACTCCTTGAATTAGAACCTTGATCAACCTTAAAACCTTTCACAACACCAATGGTCTTAGTCTCCAACGGAGCCGCAACAATTTTTGGGGTTGTATCCATGGTTGTTATCAACGGCGTCTTAACCAAAGCAACTGGAGTAGTAATCAACTCAATTTTAGGCTTCTTGTTTTCTTTACTTGAGCTGGTGTTAAGTAATTCATCTAAGGCAAGGCTAAAGTCAAATTTGTGTTTTATTACCGTTTTTATGAGAATGTTGTCTGGAATGCTATCGCCAAGTACATTACGAAGTTCGTCCAGGCAAGACATGAGCTTGGCTTCGTCATCTTCATCTAAATTTAGGCTGCGAAGATCCATGGAATCCCTGCGATCTAGAGACCTGTGTGAAGTGTCTTCCTCATCCTCTGCAACTTCCTCTATGTTGCTGTGCTGCTCCATGAAGTTGGAGATGGCCTGCTGGTTCCTCGAGCGGTCGTACAGCCACTGTGATGAGTCGCTGGGAGACAGGCAGCTATCTTCCTCCACAGAGTGTCCGTAAACATCATCATAATCATAATCGTCAGAGTAACTGCGATTTCTCACGTTGCGATGTCTTGCCATTTTTTCGAGTAGTCACACAAGGGGTTGGGATCTTAAATTATCATATTAAGACAGTTTTGCCTGTAAAATCCTCACGTTTTTTAACAATATATTTCGCTATAGATAGGCATATCTTCAGACGTCAGAATCAGAATATCAGAATGTCATCAATTTTGTCATGTCTTGTCAGTGCTATTATCGTCAAAATCTGGGTTGCCGTATCTAAACCTTCAAATTACCGTATTTATGAAACAAAATCGTAGATCTGCCGTATTATCCTCTAATTAAATAATTAGTGATTAAAACACAAAAATAATAAATAAGTACATTTTAAACTTTCTATATTTTCTTCATCCTATATGTTTCTAATACACTGCTTGTGCAATTAATATTTTTCTTTGCTTTTCATTTTAATAAGCAATTATCTCCTGACACCTGAAATTTTGTGCAACCGCCTTTATTTCGAATAGCTTGTTTATCTAAGAGTGGGACATATAAAAGATATTGCATGAGACATCTAGTTCAATTTAAGTCAGCAGGAAAATTTTCTTTGGGAAATCCCGGAAATCGGACACATTTATTACGTTTCGTGTTTTTTGTTTTAAGCTTACGAGCACGTTGGACTTGAATTGCCGTATTATTCGATACGGTAGTCGAAATCCTGCCGTATACCATATTAGAAAAACATCCATGAATTACCGTATATTACGGCAATTGCCGTATCAATAATACAGTGCGTTCACATTAACTTGACGCGTGAGAGAATTGGTAACAAGGACATAACATGTGAATTAGCTTTTGGACCTAATCGGAAGATGGTTAAACAAGCCCTCAATCCTTTTATTTTCCCCAAGTAATGAGAATTATTTCTTATTTAACATGGTAACAGTAAATATCTCAGTGTTACCAATTCTCTCACGCGTCAAGTTAATGTGAACGCACAATAACACTGTGTCTTGTGTCATCGAGCTCAATGTAGATACTCTGTGGTTAAAGCTGTCAAATGAATAGTCGATAAGTCGAACGATTCGAACTCGTATAATATCAAAGTGATGAACCGATTTTTAAGAAAATCTGTTGATTACGTTTGTTCCAAAATGTAATCTATTATTTCCGTAGTTTTTTTGTAGGTTTGTACAGTCGACAGCAGGTCAACCTATACATAGGTACGAAAACTCTAAAGACCTGCCCACACGAGGGACTTTTGTCCCCGAGGGACAAAAATCCCTGAATCGCAAAAAATATCCTCCGAATACTTGTCGCGGACTCAACGCCTACGGTGTGCGGTCATTTTGTTCCCCGGATATTGAGTGACGCGTACGCTATGGAAGCAAATATTCTGAGATTTCATTGTTTTGTAATTTATATGAAGTGGAAAAAGAAAAGGCGTTTTAAAAGTAAACATCGATTTTTTGTCCAGTCCGGTCTCTTGATGTCCTCGGTAACTTGAGGGACTTTTTGTACGGGTTACTTTTAGTCCTTCGTGTGCATTAATCGATACAATTTATAAGAGATCTATATCGACGGACAAAAAAGTACCCGGGGTATAGGACGACCTCCGTGGCGTAGCGGTAGCGCGTCTGCCTACCATGCAAGAGGTCCCGGGTTCGAATCCCGGCTGGGAACAAAAAAAAAAGCCCTGGTCTTGGATGTTTACATGTTTGTGATGTCGTTGTTTCTGGTTCCCACGACACAGGGTATCCTAGTGTGGGGCCAGAAGCAATGTATGTGCTTGTATGTAAATGTTATGTTATGTTATGTTATAGTCCCTCGTCTGCGCAGGGCTTTATTAGTTACGTTACAGACGACTTTGCAGCAAAACTGTATAGCTTGAGTTGCTGTCGACTTTACGGGTTAAGATTAAGATTACTCAGATTAAGTAGCCAAGAGATTATTCCCATATTTTTTCTTAACTTATATTGCAGTGAAATTTATTAAAAATTAAATAAAATTTAATACGAATCTTTGTACACCTGTACAATACAGAAAATTATAGTCGGTATTTTTAGATTGAGCAGGCTATCAGATGATATTTTGAGGGTTGAGCTGGTCATAGAACCAGAT
This sequence comes from Yponomeuta sedellus, assembly GCA_934045075.1. Taxonomy (NCBI): domain Eukaryota; kingdom Metazoa; phylum Arthropoda; class Insecta; order Lepidoptera; family Yponomeutidae; genus Yponomeuta; species Yponomeuta sedellus. The sequence continues at coordinate 16,147,862 of OW203728.1, read as the reverse complement.
TTGAATTTGTCACTGTGCGGTGGGGGGCCCCCGCGGAAGCATTTGGTTTTAAATATTGAATGAAATTTAAACTGGATGTTCCTAATTCTTTTCTCAGCCAGCTTAGATTTTAACCGAGGCACTAGAAACCTCTATAATTCAAATTAAAATTAATTTGTAGTTTTGCCGTTTGGTTCCGTTGCTTGCAGACATATAAACGATGTTTTTTGTTGATATTGAGACGGAATTTAGTATCGTCATGTGTCTCTCCTCCTATTCGGCTGGCCCCCCACATTAAAGACCATATGTTCGATAGTACTATATGTTAATATGTACTATGATGTTAAGATAATTTATAGCTTTTTAGAGTTCTTTAGGCGACAAACAACCCTTGTAGTTTAACATGTCCATCCGTCAGTTTATTTGACTGTCACGGCCTAGTGTAGTGACGATTAATAAATATGTATACATATTAATAATGCTGATAAAACGTTGGATAACAAACAAATAAAATTAGGTGACGAAAAAACTGCTACATTAGGTGCTAATTTAGGGGGTACCTAAACCTACATTAGGGATGCAATGTTTTATCTCGCCTACATCATAGTGCAGTGTATTGTTGAAATATAATTTTTCGGTTTAGTGCCTTTTCACATGCATCTGGTCGCCGGGTAAACGGCAGGGAGCCGGGCTTGGCAAGAGCTTTCTCATGGACCCGGTTTGAATAAGGTCGCCGGAGGAGCGATCTCCTTTTATTTCCTGTTTTTATAAGCAGGGATAGACTTATCCCATAGGGCAGTCCGCTCTTCTACGAGTGTCATCAAGACCTCCACGTCAATTTCGTTTCCGTTCATTCTGCGAAGCAAGGAATATACTAATCGAAGTGAAGCTAGCGGTCGAATGATCCTCCCTGCACTCGCCGGCCGCTTGCGTATTTGCTCATGTAAACGCATCAATACAAGTCAATACATTACTGCAAAGCCGGCTGCTGGGTCAAAACCGGTTTTATATAGTCGATAAGCACGGCTGACACACAGTCGCCACCGGCCGGTCATTGTGCATGTGAAAGCTGTCTTTGGAGCTCATACGTTCGGTACTACTTTACCCGGCCCCGGCGGCCGGGTGCATGTGAAAAGGCACTTAGGGTTCCGTGTGGGAAAACGAGGTTAAAATGAAAAACGGGTTTTCTTGGAACCTGTCCACATCACTAGTTTGTTCTGTGACTGTGTTCTTGTTTTATGATCTGGCAACACTGGTCATCGATGAGCAATGATCGTTCTGAGAATGATCGCGTGAAATTCTTGAATACTATTTATTTTTTATTTACGCCTTCTTTTTTTCACCCAGTGAACTTGTTATTATAATTCCGAAGATTCGTAACACAATCAAAAAGCGCTGAACGCAATTACTTTCAGGCCTCCGTAATAAGATAACTCGCTGACTTGACCAGTTATCAGCAAGAAATTTTTAGATCTTTGAACTTTCGCAACTGGTCATCATGAAGAAAAAGGTACAACTACTTTGCTAACGTTTTGCTTTATCAATTTGAGGCGTAAATTAACGTAAAACGTAAAATTCACCGCTTCTTACTGCGTAGTTTTCGCTGCATACAATAATTCTGCCAACACAGGTATAATTAGTGCCATGTCTAATTACTCACAATATGTTACCAGGTTTTACTTATGGGTAAAAGTGGATCAGGGAAGACCAGCATGAGATCCATTATATTCGCCAACTACATTGCACGGGATACCAGAAGGCTAGGGGCTACAAGTGAGTATAACTTCTGTCAATTTTCTTTTTCAGTAAGAATCCAACAGCTACTTTACAATCATAACAAGTATTGCAGCCCCAAGTAGGAATCAAACCACTCAATTTTGGTAGACATGTGTGTTACCCCCTAGACCAACAATGCAGCCTGTTTTTGTATGGTAGCATACAGATAAAAGATGGTTAATTTATTAAAGGGACTGAAAAACTCTTTGCCTCTTGGTCGCACTTTATATTCTCTTTGGTTGCACTATCAAGACAACAATATCATAATATTGATACTAGGAATAAACACAAATTGTCAATTCCCATGATTTAGACTTGCAAAGATTAATACATCCTTTATGGGGCACTATATATGGTTCTACAATAAGATTCCTCAAGATATAATTATTATTTAAAAACCTATTTAGAGGCTCAAAATTTCACCCATGCCTGGATTCGAACCCGCAACCTGTGGCTATCCGTGCCAGCGCTCTACCAATTGAGCCAATGGGCGACTCACGGCATCAGTGAAATTTCGAACCTCTTTACACTATTCTCTGTATTACGTACAGGCAGCGACATCTGACTTAAGCAAATTGCATTACTTACAGCCCCGACTACCTACTTTGCAGTTAGGTTTAACATCGGAACGATATCACTGTACCCACATGATTATACTATTTTTTTTTTAATGCACTAACCCGTGCTAAGGAACAAATTTAAAAACCTATTTAGAGGCTATAAATTTCACCCATGCCGGGATTCGAACCCGCAACCTCTGGCTATCCGTGCCAGCGCTCTACCAATTGAGCCAATGGGCGACTCACGGCATCAGTGAAATTTCGAACCTCTTTACACTATTCTCTGTATTACGTACAGGCAGCGACATCTGACTTAAGCAAATTGCATTACTTACAGCCCCGACCACCTACTTTGCAGTTAGGTTTAACTTCGGAACGATATCACTGTACCCACATGATTATACTATTTTTTTTTTTTTTTAATGCACTAACCCTTACTAACTAACGCTAAAAATTTTTTTTTTATATTTGTTCCTTAGAGGCTAAGAATTTCACCCATGCCGGGATTCGAACCCGCAACCTATGGCTATCCGTACCAGCGCTCTACCAATTGAGCCAATGGGCGACTCACGGCATCAGTGAAATTTCGAACCTCTTTACAATATTCTCTGTATTACGTACAGGCAGCGACATCTGACTTAAAGGATTATTCAGAAGACGAAGATATCTGGCATTAAAATAATGTTAACGGGAATGATTATGTCACTTTAAGTTGAAAACTCTGTTAAAATCTGTTTTGAAAAGTATAAATGTGGAGTTCTTTGTTAGTTTCTTCTCCACATAATCTATAAAACACCTTAATATACTTTTCACGTTATGTATTATTTGCTAAAAGATTTCTAATGGTGCAGATAGATAGATAATAATGCGTTTCAGGAAGGGCGTTAGTAAATAAATTCTGGTTATTTAATCCTTTTCACTCTCCTTTCCCCAGTTGATGTTGAGCACTCACATGTCCGTTTCCTGGGTAACTTGGTGCTCAACCTATGGGACTGTGGTGGGCAAGAGGCTTTCATGGAGAACTACTTTGCCTCTCAGAGGGACAACATTTTCCGCAATGTCGAGGTCTTGATCTATGTGTTTGATGTGGAGAGCCGTGAAATGGAGAAGGACATGCACTATTACCAATCTTGCTTGGAAGCTATTTTACAGGTTCGTGGATGGTACACAGCTTATACAGTCTAAAGAAAGGAGGAATGGATGGATTTACTTCTAAAGAAGTATTTTTTTAGCCTATGAATGTCCCACTGCAGGGCACAGGCCTTCACTCAGAGAGAGAGTATGGGCTTTATTGTAGTGTATTGTATTTACTAACTAACCCAACCCGGACTTGGCCCCCGTGGTGGAGTATGGCCTAACCTTCCTGCGATGCAGGAAGAGACCCTTGCCCCAGCAGTGGGGACATACAAGGGTTGATAACGTATTTACTAACATAAAAGATAACACCTATAATCCACACGTGCCCACCGCTGATTGGCAATTTCAAGCACTGAGGATTTTAACGCCTCAGTCACTCAGGTATCCTCACGATGTTTTCCTTCTCCGTTAGCGAAGAAACAAAAGAAGTAATAATACTCGCAAAAAAGATTTTTTCTTGCTTTGTCTTATATCATTTTTGTAAGCAATTATTACAAAATTGAATTGAATTGAAGACATTGATGGTTGATGTCCTCTTTGTGAAGCCAAATCATCATGGGCCGACAACTGCGACTTCATCATTTGTTTCTTTCAAACCCGTTTTGTTTCTTTAAATCTTGAACAAATAACTGAATCATAAATTTTAATTAAAAATTGACTCACAGATTAAGGACTCGACGCATTTATGCGAGTGAACTTCAACAACAAAAAACAATTATGTCAAAGACGTGGCTCGACAATGGTTTATGTGCGTTATCAGAACCGGCGGCTGTTCTCTACGGACACTCCGTATTACGTTTCATCAATATTGTTTCTATCTCCACTACCAGAACTCCCCCGAGGCGCGGATATTCTGCCTCATCCACAAGATGGACTTGGTGCAGGAGGAGCAGCGCGACAGCATTTACCGCGCGCGCGAGGAAGACCTCAAGCGCCTCTCCATGCCGCTCGAGTGCACCTGCTTCCGTACCAGCATATGGGACGAGACCCTATACAAGTGAGTCAGAAACGGACATTTCTTTCTGCGTAATGTATTGTAGTTGTACATTCTTTAACAGCGATTACTAATGTGGGTTAGCGGAACCCGAATCCCGAGGAATCCAAGGGTTGGTTGGTAAATAAACAAGGTTTTCACGACCCGAATCATGCGGAGTCCAAGGGTTGGTTATTAAATAAACCAGGTTTTCACGAAACTCTGTATGTCTTTGAATCATTACATTTTTGTCAAAATATCCTGTCTTGAAAAAGCCTATCCTATTTTGGATAGAGCGAGAAGTCAGCCCCAAACGTATGGCACAGATATGTCGCAGCGAGTTGCTGGTAACAGCAATCATTGCCATTTTAATCAATCCATTTGAGGCCTGCGTTTTACCGCTGCAATACCACCTCTTTGCAATGTTGTATGCAGTATTTTCATTTGTAATTATTGCCTTATTTCCTTGCCAGGGCGTGGTCGAGTATTGTCTACAAATTAATCCCAAACGTGAAGGCGTTAGAATCGTCGCTCAAACAATTTGCAGCCATCGTTGACGCAGATGAAGTAAGTCTTTCTCTGCCTATTAATTAAGATAAGAATATTCTTTATTGTACACCAGAGTCAGGGTAATGGATGAGGCATTTAAAAGTAAAGGTATGAACGTTAATGTGAGAGACGAAAGTACTCGTTTTTGAAAAAGATGATGAAATGACTGAGTGCAAGATAACGATTAGAGGCGAAAGAGCGGAACAAGTAAAATAATTTGTTTGTTTGGGGAGCCTGTTTACGAGGGATGAAAAGTGTGAAGGTGATTTAGAAAGAAGAGTAAAAGCTGGAAATTGTGTTAACGGTGCCTTGCAATCCATTGTGTGCAGACGGAACATCTCCAAAAGAGCTAGATTGGCTACTCATAATGGTGTGCTAGTCCCAACACTTATGTAGCTTATGTGTGGTAGCGAGACTTGGGTGTGGCAAAAGAAGCAATAAAGTAGAATTAATGCAGTAGAAATGAGGTCCTTGAGAAGTATATGTAGTGTTACTTTGAATGACAGAATACGCAATAGTCCGATTAGAGAATGTTGTGGACTGAGAGAGGATGCAGTGACTAGAATTGAGAAAGAAATGTTGCGTTGGTTTGGATATGTGGAGAGGATGAAGGAAGAAAGATTGACGAAACAAATATATATTGCGAATGTGAGTGGAAGGGCTGTTAAGGGACGTCCCAGGCGGACATACATCGACCAAATAGGGGATGTATTACCAAAGGGAAACATAAAATGTAACCGGAACCGGCGTGCGTACTTGCAATGACTTATCAGCGTTGATGAAGCGAAGGTGATCTGTCTGGATCGTGGCAAGTGGCAGTCCCTGGTCTCTGCCTACCCCTCTGGGATACAGGCGTGAGGTTATGTATGTATGTATGTATGTACACCAGAGTACATGTTAAAGAATAGATGGCACCATTGAATTTATGGCACTTATAAATTTAGTTTAAGTAAATAAATACTGTTTCCTTTTTTCCGCTTAGAGATAAAATGTTAAGGAGTTCTTATTTACAGTGCCAAGTAATTCGATCAGAATGTTGAAACTAAATTTTACGAAAGGAAATAGCTAAATAGCATATTTCTACAATTTGTTGAAATGATAGGACAAAAGACTACATCTAGTTCTAAATAGGTAATTACTCGATATCAATATCAACTTGTATGTCCCCACTTCTGGGTCGCGGGTCCTTTCCTGCATCGCAAGAAGGTTAGGCCATACTCCACCACGGGGCCAAGTCCGCGTTGGTGGAGGATTGTAAGACATTGGGGGGCCTTACTGTCAGAACTTATTAATCCGCCCATTAGGCCTCTAACATGGCTTATCGACGGCAGTTAATCACCTATTTATAAATCAGTAACAGGTCTGTTAGTGATATCTTCAGAACTTAGGTTCGTTGGTAGAATTGAGAGTAACACTAAATTCGCCTATGTGCAAGAGTTTGTTTAAATTAATTGAAGAATTTTAATAATAATATTAACCGCTTATGTCTCCAGGTTTTGCTGTTCGAGCGCGCGACGTTCCTTGTAGTGTCACACTGCCAGCGGCGGCCGCACCGCGACGCGCACCGCTTCGAGAAAGTCTCCAATATCGTCAAGCAGTTCAAACTCTCATGCTCCAAGTTAGCCGCTCAGTTCCAGAGCATGGAGGTGAGTATCTGTACATTATTATAATTAAAATTATTTATTGCACCAAGTGGGATATTGTACAGTAGGTGGGATTAATTTAATTACATGTGTAGGAGCTTGCACACACGCAATCAATAAAACGATCGATCGATCACTAGAGTCAGCCAGTATGTGCAACATTGGGCTACTTTAATTATTATCTCAAGCCCCAGAACCTCAGTTTCCCACACCCAATCCCGTAAACTTTCATAAAACTTAAGTTCATTGTTTATTATGACAATTCGATGTACATTACGTAGTCGAGTCTTTGTCGTAATCAACTTTGTAATGTCCTTCGAATTGTAGTAAACCATGAATTTAATGACCATGAGTTTTATGTAATAAGGCCTATGACATACTGTAGAGCCTGGGAAAAGTTTTGGATAGATTAAGAACACTTTATTGAACAGCCAGAAAAAAAAGTTATTTACTGTCTGTCTATCCTACCTATAAACATAGCCCACTGCAGGCCATGGGCATCTTCCCTGTCAAGCCAACACTCTGCTAAACTTAATAGCTCAAACTTCAAAGAAATCCCTATTTTCCACCGCAGGTCCGCAACAGCGTGTTCGCGGCCTTCATAGACGGCTTCACAAGCAACACATACGTCATGGTCGAGATGTCCGACCCCAAGATCCCATCGGAGGCGACCCTCATAAACATCCGCAACGCGCGCAAACACTTTGAGAAGCTCGAGAAAGTCTCTTCGAGCGCGCCGCACTATCACTGATCGCGCGAAGTAGTGCGGCGTTTCGGTGACTGAATGGCTGAAAAGCCTACGTAGGTCGCGGCGATGATTCGGAACAGACAGAGTTTGTTACCCTGAAGTGGGTCTTATCCTCCGATTCTGTCGTCACTCGTTTCTGTCGTGTGCTCTCTTTCCAGCTTAGAGCGCGGGTATTTGCCAGCCTCAATCTTCCGGGATTATAAATCCTTTTACACGCGGAATACCTTTGAACGTATCGTTTGTGTAAGGCCAGTCTTATATAGAAAGGTCAAGTGTAACTTAAGGAGGTTATTCGACTCATCAATAAAAACAACTTCTATTATGAGACCAAATTAGAAATATCGAAAAAAGGCGCCTGTCTTGGCCACTCGTGTTCGCAAAATATTAAACATCCATTGCCAGGTTTCCTGAATGATCTTTAGCACTGATTTTGTTAAACCTCCAAATTATTATTTCGCGAATACGAATAGCCAAGGGAAGCGATAGCACAATCAATTTAAGTAAACGCAAAAACTGGGATACTCGTGAGTTTATGTAATGGTAATCTTACTACTAATCGCACCTTCCGTGGTACAAGGGCATAACTTACGAAAAAAACGTAAAAAACATATTTAATACCTGTAAAGTACCTACATGGCCATATTCACAGATATTTGCGTCGTATTTTATGTAAACAATCATCACTGAAGTAGTATTGAATTAAAACTGGCACTTCTGTAAAATTAAAAAATGTGCAGTTGGGCCCTTGTACCACCGAAGATGCGTATTAGAAATGCGAAAGTTTGTATGAATGGATATTTGTTACTCAATAATGCCAAAACGGCTGTGCATAGGCTATTATGCGCACCAAATCCTGTCGGGATCCTGCCGTCTGCGATATGGAATTTGACAAACGATTGGACTCGTTCAGGATTTGGTGCGCGAATTTAGGGGCAGATCATTTGGCACAGAGAAAAAAATATAGTCAGAAATAGCTAAATTTTATCCCGGATACATACATATACATCAAAATTTCCTCGCGAACGAAGTCGCGGGCGACAGCTAGGTGAAGTATAGTTTATATTTTAAAGGAACTGTAAAGTATGTTAAGTTCTATTAATGAAAATAAACAATTTATTATTATTATCTATATTATTTTTTGAGATAATGCGCCGCGTACCCGCCGCGTATTGATTTGTGATTGTATGGAGTAAGATTTGACGTTTGACGTTATCACGAAGGGAAAGCGCCTCTTGTGACGTACACTAGATGCACTATCTCATTGGTATGCCATCACTACAAAATTTTATAGAATAATATATTGATTATAGTCGTAGCTAATTAAAACTTGTATAGGAACATTTCAAAGCAAGATACTCAACGGACAATTTGTAATTCAAGGGGCTCCACCAACTTCCAGACCTTGATAAAATTTCGGTCAAAAACGGGCGCTTATAGTGGAGATGTTATATTGAGCTGGGTTTTGGCCCTCACGTTTATGTCCTAGTCGCTAAAAGTCAAAGTAACCATGGTCGAGTTTTTGATGACACTGCAAAAATTTATAAATAATGTTTTTTTTTTCATTGGCAGCGCTACTGAACGGCATGGACCAGTGCTCTCATGTTTCTTTTTGGAAAATGAAATGTGTAACAGTTATTATAGTTTCTTTTTAAATTATGCCTTTATGAGTAGAATGGTAACCCATCACTGTGAGACTAGTTTTGAAGAGTCTCACATCGGTGGGTTCAAAAGTTGACACGATTAATAGAGTAAAGCTATTTTTAAATAAGATATTTACATAAGTTAGAAGTATACAGAATGCTGTGTACATATTTCGTGACCGTTTTATTGTCAGACATACTCCTTTCTAGTTTCTGATCTTGCCCATTTAATGGTTTTTGGAATGTATGCCTTTGCTTACTTATCTTATTATTTTATGCAATGAGTTCGTTCTTGTGATTGAAATTTTTGTTACCGTCTTTATTTAAATGTGTTACATTCCATAAATCATTGTTAGTTTTGTTGGTATTATAATTATACTTTATCGGTGTTATATCTGCTGCTATAAATATAAGTTTACAGATAAGTCGAAATGTAAATTACGTCAAACTCCAAATTATAGCTTTCACTCCGTAGATAGAGTAGAACTCCCTCTACGTTTCACTCAGTATCTACACATAAGTTTTCAAGCAAAAGTAAATCCTACGTCTTTTAAAGCAAGGCCACATTTTTGGATTCAAAGAGGATTATGGCCACCAAATAAAGCAGATTAGATATTGGTCGTTTGTGTATTGATTGTTCTCCTGAAGGACTGCCCAGATACGGCAGATAACTGCCAATGATCATTTTTAAGGTGAACGCTCATCTAAGCGAGCAAATCGCGTGGAATGAACGAGCCGCACGATACTACTTTTGGAATGGCTAGTTTGTCTCAAAATTTGATTAGGCTGACAGGGCATTTATAACATAGAGGAGATAAAAAACTCAGTAAAAAATAAAACAAAATCCCGGCATGTGCGGAATTTTTAGCCTCTAAATAGGTTTTTAAACCAAATTACTCTTACAATAATAATATCTTATTATATTTTGTTTGGTTTGTTTGGAGTAAGGCCTAAACTTCCTGCGATGTAGGAAGATACCCGTGCTACAGCAGTGGGGACATACAAGGGTTGTTATCGAAGATTTTGTTTTTCGTTTGAAATCTAAACGTTTTCTATCTAATTATGAAGTTAAATTATTTTACAATATAACTCAAATATTGGTAAACGCTTCATATATTATAGTCGATACGAGCAACTTTTATATGTCATAGCTTGAACACGATTTGTATGGCGCACCTTAGAGCCACGCCGTTTGTTCCCTGTAGATCCAGTGGCTAGATCCATAATGGATCCAACAAGATTGTACTTTCTCCATATATCCATTTTTTTAAATCTGATTCTAAAGATAAAGCAAATTCTCCTTGGATCCATTATGGATCTGGCCACTGGAACTTAAATAAGTATTTTATTTTGAATCAACGATCGTGAACTAGATAGATATATGAGAAATAGTGGTCGTCGTAAATAAAAATATCTATTACCATTATTTATTTTTAAACATGGATGCACTAATGAGATCATTGATGATATTAAAACATTATTGCAAGCCCGTCATTCTTTGTTTGAAATTTAATGGAACCTCGCAAATCAACCCGTGTCGCATCGGGCTGGTTTGAAATTCGATTACCTATACCTGTAAGTCGCCCAATGTCATCGGTACAGTCGATTCGGATAAGTGCGTGTTCCCCTTTACGCGACTACTCAAACAGGAAGTGTAGGTACCTAATTGTTTTCGGGGCCCAAGCACTTTGTACCTATATGGTGTTAGAATCCTTAGGTCCTCCAGATTTGCATCGATATCAACCCTTGTAAGTCCCCACTGCTGGGGCACTGGTCTCTTCCTCGCAGGATGGTTAGGCCATACTCCACCACGGGGGCCAAGTCTGGGTTGGTGGAGGATTGTAAGACCGTGGCGGGTCTTACTGTCAGAAGTTATCAGGCCGCCCATAAGCCGAGGCATTTCATGACAGCCAGCATCAACGCCTTAACGTGCCTTACGAAAGTTACGAAGCACGGAAGCGCTCAGAAAAATGCCACTAGCGGTAGTCTCGGGACGGTCACCCATCCTGCACCTGACCGCGCCTGTTATTGCTTAACTCAAGTAATTAATGCCAACACTCGGTTCGACTAGGCCACGAGCGCTTCATAGGGATTTGATTTGATATAGGTAGATTTGAAGGTACGTATACTGGCCGTCGAGAATTTAAAAAAAATATGCGACTCGCCAAACTGACCGACGATAAGTAGGTACTTTATAAGGGTAGACTCAAAAATTAAAGGACGAATGTATTACTTTTGCAATGGACCATCCAAAAAAGACAATACCTATTTTTTAATCTGTAGCTCCCATTGCCTTCAGTACTTTTTTATTTATTTTTAGTAGGATACATGTTAACAAACCGATGTTAGAATGGAAATTGTTAAAATAACAGGAAGTAATAACGTCTATCAACTTGTATGCTCGACCTACTGACCTATAGGTTATTCATTCATTTAATTTGTCAAGCAAATTTGATGCCTATTTTTTAATTTTAAACGTATTTTAAAAGGTTTTTTGCTTGCACCGACACCAATGCTGAATGAAACGAATTATAGGCAACTGCAAATCATCCTTTACAATCAGAACAATATTGTTCTGAGCCTTTACATGAGTGCACATTGTTCAGTTGCGTTACCGGTGTCTTGCTGCTAAAATGTAAAGGTCAACAGCTGCCTGCTGCTCTCGGGATTAGATTCTGTACAATGTAGAGAGCATTTAATCTGAAGGTATAATATTTTCTCAAATGTATAATTCTAATTAATATGGTAATGTCGATCCAAAAAAAAGCAATTCTCTTACAATTTATTACAATCACAAACACCGCATTATTTTTATTACTTACTGAAAATATACTGGTTTTTCGTAATGTTTGTTGGTTTTCGTTCAGCTTAAGCGACGTCTAATCAAGCGTACGACGAGGTCCAATAGAAATTACACCCTGTACTCTAAATTATCTATTTTCTCAAAAGAAAATATCTACAAACATGCTCATTGCCTATTTTAAAATTAATGTGTAGGTACTTACATGTGACTATAACATCTACTTTCTATTTATAGCCTTCTACTACTACCTACTATATTTTTTAATACGTCCACTGTTTAAACAGTACTCTAATAGATCATTCATCAAACTTTTCCTTCATGCTCGCTCACTAGTTGACTAAACTGTTCGACTACATAGAAAAAATTTTATCGTCAAAGGAGTTTTACTTTTGTCCCCGACTCCCAAATCAGTCGTGCTAGTGAAAATATTTAACTTGATTTTTCTGATTTTCTCACTAGTACCTCTTGGAGAATGCGCAACCGGGTGTACATACCTTTCGGAAAAGTAACCAAACAAAAAAAAATATTGTTTGAGCGTCTTATGGCCGACGCAGACCAACTCAAATTTCTTGTACCCGTTTACTCATACATCATAAAAAGCAGCTCAGATCTGCTTTTTTAATAATATTGTTGACATGAGGAATAAACGTTAATTTGGAGTCCAGTGACCTCAGCCAGAGTGTCATCTCATCACTCATCAAGTCATCACCAATTTTGTAGGAAGAGGACTATACTAAAGTATAGCCAGCCATAACCGGAACATAACCGCAGATACGCCAATGTAGACACATCACTCGTGACTTGCGTCACTGAGGCATATGTTCATATCCGATATGGTGTAAAGAATATTTTCGTATCCTCATAATAGTGCCGTCTGGAACTGCACGGCGCACGGTTTCCACTGCTGCACTGCTGTGACGTCACAAAGTCTATAACATTGCCCTCAACATGAACGAAACTGTTAAACGATCACCTTGGCCTTAAATAGAATACATTGCCGCATCAAAACAGCAGTATTTTTTCGAGCAGTAGCGAAGTAACACTGTTACTCGTTCGCCCTAAAGAACAGATAACATTGTTGAAGAGTAAGTAATCATGTTTTACGATAAAAAGTCCGCTTCAATATGTAACAAGGAACAGATACTTTAGAATGTGAATTCGTTTACTCAGTTGTCTGGTAATTGATTAGATACCTGCTCAGTACGACAGTACCTATGCAAACCACGTGTGTCATACTTATTACGTGACCGTGCACTCAGTGTTGATCATAGTGTCATCGCATCACCTTGTGTTATTCGGTAAGTTGTATAGAAAGTATTATTACTTACGTCATTCAACCTTGATCTTTATCCGTGTCTGTCGTGTGTCGTCTTCTGTAATATTGTTCTTACCTAGGAACACAAACTTTATTTAGGTACCTAATTCACAAGGATCGTTATGCTGATACGTAGTAGCATAACGAGCAGGCAACGGTGGGTTCGGCACGATGTCAGTATAAAATAATCCTCAAATACCTAATTAAAACTGTTTTTATACGGATTTATGCTCGTTTATTAAATTTTTTACAATTTTCCAACGTTTCGGCACTTTTTCAGGTGCCGTGGTCCCGGATGGCCTGTCACCTGAAAAAGTGCCAAAACGTTGGAAAATTGTAAAAAATGTAATAAACGAGCATAAATCCGTATAAAAACAGTTTTAATTATGTCTACTGCTCGTGTTAACCTTAGAAAATACCTCAAATACTTACTTATGATGTTAGAGACTTCAATAAAAGTCCCGTGCGTTGCACACGGCTGGGATTTTTTTGCGCTAAATTGTCACTTTAGCCCTAATAATATTTTAGTTTGGGCCGCACCTCGCGGGCCCTTCGTAAAGTATATAGAACTTAATGTGTGAAACATTTTGAATGTAGGTTTTTCATGCTATTTGTTGATGATCAAGATCATCAATAAAATATTATTGCCCATTGTTTTATTACATAACTTTTGGTGATAATTACCTTGCTTATGCCTTCCTTCAGAGGAATGTATTACAATCGATAGCACAACCACCTCGATATTTTAGGTGATCCTAAGCATTCCTAAGTAACTAAGAAAAGTGGAATGATCTAAAGGTTGCTTTGCTGTCGACTGTACTTACATAATAATAGGCTTCCGAATCTTCTGCTTTACTTAGGTAGGTACCTACTTCTCTAATGTACTGTAATAAATGATACTATTACAAATTAAGGAATCTGCGAAATGGCGGACACTAAACCCACATTTGACTACCATGAGGAGACCCAGAGTGAGAAGTTGGCGCGCAAATCCCGAGAATCTCCCTTCATGATTATCGGTATGTACCTACCTAACTATTGAACTTGTAAGTGACAATGATAATACGTACCTACCTCAGATTAATGACGTACTCTCGAATAATTATGAAACCCCATTGTGTTTATGCTTTGTCCAAAAAGTGTAGAAATTAATGAGTACGGTTTTGCTCAGACTTTTTGTCCGTGTTAGTTAATTCTATATTCTGTTTATTGAATGTCAATGTTATTGATGAACACTTTATCATCCTAACTTTTATACTTATTTATAATAGATACAGGGTTATCTTCGAATGCGCATTAGATTATTTATGACTTTTGTTCAACGAGTTTTTTTTTCAGATTTTTTACTAATTATCGGACTGCACATCATTTTATTTGCACTTTACCAGAGTCTCGGCCTATGTTAAATCATTGTCCTCCACAATAGAAGGTCGCGTCTTTTTGAGTATTATCTACCATTATCAGCGCCGCCGCGACTACTAGCTAGAAAAACCGTAAAACATAAAACCAAAAGATGAAAATTGAATCCCACCCACTCATATTAGACATAATTAACAGGCATATTTCACAATTGCAATTACATGAAAAAAAAGAAGTTGTAGCACAAAAGTTAGAGATGTTTTAGGTAAGTAAGCTGGTATGATTTTTTATTGGATTGTTACTTTAATGTGATTAGATTCTAGATTAGTACGAACTATTATACTCGGTCACATATAAACCGGTGTAAGCACGGTTTTAGATATTAAGTTCACTCGTAGTCCATATTGATGAGAGTGTCCAGCGGAAACTTCCACAGGGGGAGAGCCACTCGACGCTTAATGCCAAAACATAGTTTGATAGAGAAGCCCCCTCTATCGTCCACTACCTATCAACCTATAGGTATACCATCGGCCTAGATTAATAATCCACAGCAATGTCACAGTCACACATCTTGTCCGTCCGCGGATTTTCTCAAGATATTTGTATCAATTTCACTCGCTAACCGTGAAGTAAAGACCCTGTATTATATATAACTCAGGAAAACTGTCGGAAAAAAGATCTATTAGCCAATATTAGGTACTTCTTGTACCTACTAAATAGACCTTATTTTAAGCTAATTTAAAAAAAAAAAAAAAAAGTTACATGGGTACATTTATATAAACTCACGCTTGTATCCCAGAGGGGTAGGCAGAGACCAGGGGCTGAAAGGATGATGGGCACAAATGTATGGAACCTGGTCCTGGCACCAATCGGAATGAGTAATACGTCGTTGGAAAGGTATTTTTTTGTAGAATAAGAATAATCGAAGCGCTAGTCCCGATTTTCTGTCCAATTTGAGTAATCATACTGTCGCGGTCCTATCCCGAACCATCTAGAATAGTCGCCGCATGCTGCGTTTTAGTAAACAATAAACGCTGCAAGCAATAATGACTCGTATGTCCACTAGCGTAAGGTGCAAAACTCTTTAAATGAGTAACTGTTCGAGCGACCTTGCCGCGTGTACCGAGTGTAGGTACGTAGTTACGGGAATGTTCTAGAACCCTGGCCGGCGGATATAAATGGCGGCCGCCGCGGCGCGCTGTCAGTTCCGTTTGGAATACCGAAGAGTGAACTTCGAGCGAACATACCTGCGATACGAGCGATAACCTACGACCTCAGCGATACTATTGGACTTCGATTGAACCTGCGATTGGAATCTACGTGTGGACTTCGTGTCGTGAAGACCTGCAGACCAGACCCTGCGTGAATAAACCCTAAGAAGTTGTTATTGGCGTTTTACATCCAAATCCAGAACCCTAGCCCGTAACATTTGGTGTCAGAATTGGGGATTTGGAGATGCCACTGACTCCGAGAGAGGATACTTCTGGAGTGAGGACCAGGTCCAGAAGTGCTGCGGAGGCCACGCCCACTGCCCCTCAGGCCACGCCCACTGGCCATAGGGACACGCCCACTGGCCCCGCCCACCAGGCCACGCCCACCGACCAAGCCACGCCCCCTGGCCCCGCCCACCAGGCCACGCGCGTAGTGGAGACACAGCATACCTGCCCAGCGGCTCCGCCTACTGGCCACGCCTACCAGGCCACGCCCACCGCCCCCGTGCACCAGGCTCCGCCCACCGGCCTTGACCACCAGGTTTCACCAACCGACCAACAGGCTCCGCCTCGTAGCCACGCCCACCTGGCCACGCCCACCGAAGACATTAAACCTCAGTCACGTACAATGGAGGTTTTGGATATGTCGTGCCTGATGGCAATGCTGAAGGGCATGCGAGAAGAACAGAGCAAGCAGATGCAGTGCCTGCAAGAAGAACAGAGAGGCCTGCGAGAAGAACAGAGCAAGCAGATGCAGTGCCTGCAAGAAGAACAGAGAGGCCTGCGAGAAGAACAAAGAGGCCTGCGAGAAGAACAGAAGGCAGATCAACAGGTGATCCTTTCTGCCGTTACAAAGTTCAGTGATACGGTCGCTAAGCTACATGAACATGTAGAGGTAGTGACCGAACGGGTTACCAAATTAGAGGAGGACCTACAAAGTCTGAAAAACGGCCTCACTGGACTAGAGCAAGAAGTTCGGCGTATAAAAGCTAATGGAGTTACGTCGAGCGGAGTTGTCAGCATAAGTCAGGGGCCTAAAGTGAAGTTGCCTCCATACGATGGTACTACGTCTTGGGTCGCCTACCGACAGCAGTTTCAGACTGTCGCTGCTTCAAACGGGTGGACGGACGAACAGAGCCTGACAGCCCTCACCGTCGCGCTCAGAGGTTCGGCTTTATCTGTCCTGGAGGCACTGCCCACCTCAGGCAGCAACTTCAAGGATCTGATGGAGGCACTTGAGGCTAGATATGGGGAACGGCACCTGGAACACGTTTTTCGTGCCCAGCTACGCGACCGGACCCAGCGCCTGGGTGAAGGACTTCAACAATGGGCGTTGGAAATTGAGAAGCTGGTTCGAAAGGCGTACCCTTCTGCTGATAGTAAAATGGTGGATACGAATATATTGCAAGCCTTCGTCGACGGAATTAGGGATCTTGAAATTAGGGCTGCAGTAAAGCTTCGCCACCATTCTTCATTAAAAGAAGCTCTGGCACACGCCCTGGAAGTTGAAGCTGTGCGTCATGATATCCGGCATGGGCATAAACTTCGAGAAGTTAAGGAGGAGGTCAAAGAGATCAAGACACCGCCCAAGAGGAACTCCAGGCCCATGTGTTACAAGTGTGGAGAAAGAGGGCATCTGCAGTTCACGTGTCCTAAGAAGGAGAGGCAACCGACCAAAACAGATGACAGACTGGGTGCGCGCCTCAACAAAATGGAGCAGCGTTTTGAGGAGTTCGTAAAGAAGCATGACGCTCCGGCCTCCACTGTGAATCAGAGAAACGAAGCCAGGATTCCGAGGCACGTACTGTCTGGAGCGGAGAAAGCCCAGGTAACCAGAATCTCACAAGTATGCAATGGGAACAAATTGTCAAGAAGGCCGTGTCCGGAAGACTGCAAGCACTGTGCCAAACAAGAGACAAAGGAACTGCCATTGAGATTGACAAAAATGAGTCCATCGAGATCTTGGGAAGATGAGGCGATGAAAGAAGCACAGGAAGATGACGAAGATGTACGGCTCATTGTCGCATGGAAGAAACGAGGCGAGGACAAGCCAAGATGGTGCGAAGTCGCTCCTACTAGTGCTGTCACCAAGGCATACTGGGCTCAATGGGACTGTTTTATTCTTCGGAACGGAATACTTTACCGAAAATGGGAGAAACCTAACGGCAGAGAGTTCCATCTTCAGATAGTTGTCCCAAGAGATAAGGTACAAGATGTCCTTCGTGAAGTACATGACGGTGTGTCAGGTGGACATTTGGGCGTAAAAAGAACTTTAACAAAGATTCGAGAAAGGTTTTACTGGCTCCATTGTCGAGAAGATGTGCAAGATTGGTGCCGCAAGTGTACTACTTGCGCCGCGGTGAAAGGCCCACCAACTAGAAGCCGAGGAAATCTGCAACTTTATAACGTTGGTGCGCCATGGGAACGCATTGCAGTTGATGTGGCTGGACCGTTCCCAGTAACGGAATCAGGAAATAAGTATTTCATGGTAGTTATGGATTACTTCACTAAATGGCCAGAGGTATTCGCCATACCCAATCAAGAAGCCACGACTGTTGCCTCCAAGTTGTTTGAGGAAGTAGTTTGCCGGTTTGGTGTGCCCTTGGAAATACACTCCGACCAAGGCAGGAACTTTGAGTCTCAAGTATTTCAAGAACTCTGCAAAATATTGGGAATGCATAAGACTAGGACCACCCCATATCATCCTCAATCTGACGGCATGGTAGAAAGATTTAACCAAACACTTGAGAGACATTTAGCAAAAGTCGTTGACAGGCACCAGAGAGACTGGGACAAATACATACCGCCATTTCTTCTGGCCTACAGAACGGCAGAACATGAAAGCACGAAGGTAACCCCGGCGCGTGTAAATTTTGGCCGAGAACTGAGAATACCAGTAGATCTGCTGACTGGAGGCCCTCCTGACGACTCACGTTCTCTACACGACTACATTTCCGAGTTATGTGAGAAAATGCGAGAGATTCATGCCATAGTACGGGAAAACGGATTGGAGTCGAGTGAAAAGATGAAGACTAGGTATGACCGCCGAGCAAATACAAGCAGCTTCGAAGAAGGAGCACTAGTCTGGCTTCACAATGTAACTCGACGAAAAGGAAAATCTCCGAAATTGCAGACAAGATGGGAGGGACCGTACAAAGTGGTAACTCGGTTAAATGACGTGACGTACCGAATTCAACGGCAGCCAAGAGGTGCACAAAAAGTGGTTCACATCGACCGCTTAGCTCCTTATCACGGCAGTAATGAAGATGCTCGGGACGAGCATCTCTAAGAGGGGAGCAGTGTCGCGGTCCTATCCCGAACCATCTAGAATAGTCGCCGCATGCTGCGTTTTAGTAAACAATAAACGCTGCAAGCAATAATGACTCGTATGTCCACTAGCGTAAGGTGCAAAACTCTTTAAATGAGTAACTGTTCGAGCGACCTTGCCGCGTGTACCGAGTGTAGGTACGTAGTTACGGGAATGTTCTAGAACCCTGGCCGGCGGATATAAATGGCGGCCGCCGCGGCGCGCTGTCAGTTCCGTTTGGAATAGCGAAGAGTGAACTTCGAGCGAACATACCTGCGATATGAGCGATAACCTACGACCTCAGCGATACTATTGGACTTCGATTGAACCTGCGATTGGAATCTACGTGTGGACTTCGTGTCGTGAAGACCTGCAGACCAGACCCTGCGTGAATAAACCCTAAGAAGTTGTCATTGGCGTTTTACATCCAAATCCAGAACCCTAGCCCGTAACAATACGTTAAAAGTTTTTTTTTATTTAATTTTTTTTCTGTTGTTTTAATTCTTTTTGATATTTTTTCGACATTGTATATCGATTTTAATTACAAATGATCAGCATTGATTATTATATTATCATTGTTTGTTTATTATCGAAGTAAATAAAACAAGTTCAGAGTAAGTTTTATCGTTTAATGTGTTTCATCCATGATAATGTTATTTAAAAATAGTGCTGGTTCAGTAAAGCCTTCATGTCTAGCATATCCTAAATACCACACAATAGATATAATATGCGCACAGGAACCTATCGTGCGGCGTCCTGTCAAACATGTGCAATAATGTTGTAATATGTTTCTACTATTTCTGTCTAATAATATATAGCAAAAATATTGTTTTGATCGTACATGTCGGGACTGTATGCGTGCACGCAACAGCCACGCATCTTCGTGGATCCCATATTCATGGATATCCTCCAAAGCAGCTTCTCCATAAGTTTCTATAAGATATAAGCCGTTGTTGAGGTGCTCGCTGCAATATGATTTTGCCAGTTTTAACTGATATGTCCCCAATGACAGCAAAATCACGTCCTGTTCCCTCAATCGTGGAAAGTCTTGAATGTCATTTGCTTCCAATCTCTGGAAATTGGCTCTTCTGTTGTTTAATCTTTTTGCTTCTACATAATCATATAACACGTTTGGGGTTTGCCTTCTTTCAACAATTTTTTGTAAAAAAGCTTCTGCGTGTTGGCTATCGACAATAGGCCTGTGGAAGTGATTTGTAATTGCTGCTGCAATCATAAAATCCCCGAACATATTAGGCATTGTGTTATTAAAATATTTTTGGCGCAACAGCTTGAAATCTCTTTTGAAACGCCCGTTAACCACTTCCACTACCCATCGGCACATTGTCACCAGCCGGGAATCATTTGCTTGAGAAGTCGTGAGCTGCGACTCTTCCCGGTTCTTCGTCGGGGGGACGTAAAATTCGTAGCCACATGCTTCTATATGCTGCAGACTATCCCTGAACCCGCGGTCCAAAATAAATACGTCATTCGGCTGAAGCAATATATGAAGGGGATTTTCCTCGTCAGTCATTAAGTCGCTCATTATCTGCGCATCAGTTTTTGTTGCAGCGTATGGTCCTTTAACATCTATAATGTATCCGTCAGTGGTTACGATTAAAAATGGTTTCAACAAGTTTTGGAACTTGTGTAAACTGTAGGATTGCCTCTGAAACAAAAAGTTTGAACTCTTGTATATATAAATATACGTACCATCGCAAATAATAATGGCTTTATTGTTGTCTTCATTTCCATACAGTGCTTTTGGAATCCTCAAGTTTCTCTCCAATATATCTTCTCTATTCATGTGATCCACTCCCAAGTGTCGCACAACGTAGTCAGTGCTTAGACACTCTCGTGCGATGGCCAACTGGCGTTCGAGTTTTCTCCGAGACATGTTAAACAACGTCGCAAGTCTCGCGTTGGGTTCTCCTGTGCGTAGTTTCGTTAGTAAAATGCCCAAAGTGGTTCTGGGATCTGCACTTCTATTTCTTAATAATGGATTTTGCTCTAAGATGGCATTAAATTCATCATTAGTACGTCCAGTCCAAAAGTGCATTTCTTCTTCATTCATGCCTCGGTCGCTAAAACGTAATCTGGGTGAGTTTAAGGCATTTCGCATTAGGTCACAAACATCCCTGAAGTGGGCAGCCGTAAAGTCATGGGAAATGTTGCAATGTTGGGGCAAATCATCCCAATCATTCCCATTAAGGTGATCGTGACATACTCTGGCACTGTCGGGGATATACAATTTATGTTGAGAAAATACGTGGATTTTAACAACATTTGGAATTCGATGGCGGGTTTCATTAGCGCAGCCATGAAAGATACAATGCGTCGCGGTATTAGGTGCTCTCATATATTCAGGAATATGAAGCATTTCTTCTAATTGCGGTTGTAGTTGTTCTTGCGGTTGTAGTTGTTTTTGCGGTTCTGCTTGTTCTTGCGGCTCCGGCTCGGGTTGAGGGTTTGCATGACCTCTAGTCGCATTTTCGGCTCTTTGCCAGCATCGGTAACATACTCTTCGGGTGTTGTCAAACACGACCTGAAAATGATATATGAAAATGTAAGGAAAAGAAAAACAACTTTGGTTTCCGAAAAATACCTAACAAAATAACGCATTGGGGGTCATTTGTGGGAGGGATTTGTTTTTCTGTCAGAAGGTGTGCGAATCGTCAAATATATGCCACAGATTCACAGATTTCTCAGAGATCTGGTTGCGGTTTTCTGTAGTTGTGTGTACGAAAACAAGGCATACACACAACCACACAAAACCGCAATCACAGTAATTGGTTGTGGTTTTGTGTAGGCCTTGTTTTGGTGGTAAATACATCGTGGAAGACGTAAAAGTGAAAAAGGAATCACTTGAATGTTCTTTAAGCGACCAGAATCACTTATCAATCGGTTTTCACTTTTACGTCTTCGTTACCTTATTTACTACTAGAATAGATCTGGGATGCAGTTGCACATGATTTCAATTGGTTTCCTTTTATATCGAAGGTTCAGTGAGGATCGAGTGGAAAAAAAAAGTGCAATAGGTACAAACCTCCAGAGCAGCGTTTTCTCGTATAAATGTTACTAGCTCCACGTGTGTTCTTGTCAAGGCTTCCGACAGAACGCGTACTTGATATCTGCCTCGGTATAGCCCTCTTCGGCACATTACACAGTTACGGTAACGTTCCATTGCAACGAAACAATCCAATCGTTAAGCACCCAAGTCCAATATAAAGCCACGGTCAACAAATAAAACGGGTAACAGAGTCCAAAATGATGCCAAGGTCAAAGTCGATGTGAACAATGAGGAGCGTAATAACGTAGCACTTAACACAATATCAGCAAACGACTGACTACCTGCGCAAGCGGCCAAGCGTTCCTCACCCTAACATACCTGCCCCCGCGCCGTGTCCCGGAGCGCGAGAGGGGTCAAAACCGAATTCCAGCGTTACCCGTGACCGTGAGTGGGAGAGAGAGCGCAATGTCGCTGTCTCGCTCTAATGATTTATGACAGAGTATGCATAGATGTGATTTTCGTAAAAATCATGAGCATCGGTTGAGTTAAACCAGAGATATGAATTTTTCTAATTTCTATTTAGAGCAAAAAATGGTACTTTCCGACGAGCATATTTCAAAATGGACAATTCATACGGATTCGTCTTCATAGAATTTATTTTTTCACTTGAAAAGAGCTAACCAACGACATATGACTCATCTTGATTGGACATAAGGACCAAAACGCCCATCATCCTTTGCCACGATCCTGACACATCACCTTCGCTTCATTAACTTTCATTAGTTGTTGCATGCACGCACGCCGGTTTCCAGTACTTTCTATCTTGCACATTGCTATACATCCGCAATTTGGTCGAAGTAGGTACGTCCGCCTAGGACGTCCATTAACGGCACGGCACTCCCACCCACATTCATTCGATATAATATTACCTTCGTCGATCTTTCTTCCTTCATCCTCTCCACATCTCGAAACCAGCGTTACGAGCTGCGATACGAATAAACTTGATTTATGCAATAAAAGTATTATTAAACAAATAAATAACAGGGAGCCGTATGGGCCAAGGCAAATGGGCCAAAATCGTAACATATCGCAAACGTGGCCGACGCAAGCGGAGATGGCGGGACCGGGACGACCTCACGACCGGGTTGGCAAGAGGTAGCCATGAACAGGGAGGAGTAGAAACCGAAAGAGGAGGCCTTTGCCAAGCAGTGGGACACCATCGAGGTTACATAAAAAAATTACCTTTCACCTCACCGTTCCCAGGACTCGCCGGGCTGGCGTCGGCGTGTGGCATCGGCGTGTACCAGTACAAGCGGCGCGGCGCGATGAGCACCAGCGTGTTTTTAATGCAGCTTCGCGTGATCGCGCAGGGGACCGTTGTGGGCGCGCTCACCGCTGGCATCGCTTACACCCTCTACAACAACTACGTCAACAAACCCGCCAAGACTCAGCACTGAAGAGTGATCGTGATATCTCTTCTATGGACTGCGCTGTCAGTGCCGGACTAAGCCTTTTTTGAGTGCCTTAAGCAAACCAGGACTATTGTGTGTGACCCACTAGCAACAATTATTTATTTAAAAAACGTATTTATCGTGGATCATTCATTACGTACCTACCTATTTTCGAAAGTATGGTCTCACTTATGTATGATACTGATACTTACGTCACTGAAGTTGAAGATAAAGAATTGAATTAACACTTTATTGCACAACCAAATAAATAATTACAAATGATGTACCTACATATAGTAAAAAAACTGTCTAGTTCATGCACATGAAACCATCGAAAGATGTTAATATTATTCAATGCCATTTGAAAAGATTGAATCGCATCAAGACATGCATCTTCCACATGTTTAACATGAAAGACCATAAAGTATAAATACTAAAGTAACTAAAGTAGGTCTTGCTAAATAAACTTCAGAAAATTACATCGTTCGTGGATCACTTGAAAGTAGCAACCATATCCGTGAAAAGGATGAGTAGACACTGCCACCGCCCACCAGTTTATCGTACGCTAATAATCTGTTAATGGGCTGTTGACGGTTATTAAACCTGGCTGGCCAAAATGCTAAAACAGTTAACGCGCGGTACAAGGGTTGTATGTATGGTACATGTTCTCGAAACCAATTAAAATTATTCAATGTCATTTGATGTGTCGCTGTTTCGAAGCAAAATAGCAGGTTGACATGAAAATGAAAATAATTTATTTGCAAAGTTTAGTTACACCAGTGCGTCTGGGCTCCCAAACTAGAATACCCTGTGCTATGGGTAGCTAGGCACTTTCGATTCAAGTCATAAGTTATATAATTTTTTTGTTAGCGGGTAAGATGATGGGACATTATGTGCTTTATTCTGTAAATTTGTCACTGGCAGTAACTGGTTTTAGAAAAATTGTTGACTTAGATAGATTAGATTAGCCTTAACATTATGTATTATGAAATAAAATGAAACTTATGTAATTGATTAGATGATGAATGAAAGAGATGCTTGAATTACATATTACCAGATTAATTATTTTCGTCTATCCATGAAGTAGGTATTTTATAATGAATTATAGAACTGGTTAAAAATCTTTTATCTGCTATTTTAATATGAACTAAGTATATGTGATTAATGTTGTTTGGTGTTCAAATAATACTGTAATAATTGGAGAATATTACTTTGTTTTATTACAGCAAAAACAAAGTTATTGGTTACATTACCTACTGTTAACTCAATATAGTAAGTACTTAAAACATAAATTCATTGCACAAATTTCATGTCAAATGTTACAAGGGACAAAATTATGCATCAGGCAGTCATCAATCAAAGCAGTATAAAAACATAAATACAAATTCCTCCAATAAAATTTGATTTCAGACTTAAGTGGTTATCACAATTTATTATTTTGTAAATCAACAAATAACAACACATAATACTGAACACAATTCTTTTGCATTCTATACTGTAGCAGTAATTTTTACATGCTTTGTATAGTAGAATTTCAAAGTAAAAATCAGTGATTCTGAAACCTACGGATAGGTAGAAGGGAACCAAACATTATGTGCTGCACAACTGGGAACTTGCCAAGCACTTCTTTTTTGTACATCTTTATCAAACCTTGGTTGATCTTTTGCCAAGACTGAACTGCACTGATACTCCACAGCTGGTTAGAATGCTCAGCAAAGGGGCCTTTCTTTACTTGCTTTATATACTTGATACAGCCAATAAACATGTACTCATTAGAGAATTTATCAATAATATCCTCCTCTAAGAACTTTGCTGGTGGATATATTCTGGGCTGGTCAATGAGCTGAGAACTGCCCCAAATGAAAGGCACAAATTGGTAGTCATCAAGACTCCAAACTCCATGACTCCCAGCTGGCTCCATCCTATAGGTTTGTTGTAACTTCCTTACAAGATTCAAGTATTTGTTAAATACAAAGAACACTGTTGCAACATTGTCCTCACTTTGCAGACAACCTATCTTGTAAAGGCAACAAAGAAACATAACAAACGCCATTTCATGGCCAGTCCCATAGTCAATCCTAGTTGCATTGCCAAAGCTCTCTTCAAAGTACACTTTGATCTCAGGAATTGCAACATGGAGTTTTGAATCCAAGGTATCTTGCAACAGTGCTGTAGTTGTGGTCCTTACTTGCTTCAACCAATCCCTAAATGCTGCATTGCCAAATCTCTGTGGTTGCTCAATAGGAGGGAACTCCTCAACATACTTATCCAGAGTGTCCAACATATGCATCAACTTCATAATAGTGGGATTGACTTTGCAGTCAACAGAGAGAGGTTTGGCCTTGATAGCTTCATTCAAGATAGCAATGAAGCCAGTATACTCCATATAGGCTTCTGACTTCTCCCAGATGACCATGTCTGTGATGCTCTTCACAGCTTTCTCCGGTGGTATGAAGCGGTGATGCGCAGGGAATTCTGGGAAGTCATGGCCTTCTGCCTTACTTCCCTTATTGCAATCTCCAACATCAATCTCTCTACTCATCTGGAAAATAAGAGCGATTTTGCGAGTTTCGTATCAAGCTACCCTCAAAAGAAACTATCTCATGCTAATTTTGTGGGTGTTATATACCCACAGGTAGTCTTTATCATAATTTAGAAGTCTCTAGGTTCATTAATACAATCGCATTTTAATCGAGCGTCTGCCGCGATTGGTGTGTGCGTGTAGTGTCCGACACGCTACGCAGCGCTGACAGCGCGGTTCAACCTTCGCTCGGACGATAAGCCCCACAACTGAAGGTCGGAAATGTCAACTATAAACTAAACACATGGGGGTGAGTTAGCTGAATTGGGACACATAAATAAAAGATAATAGTTCGGGCTACAGAAATGGACAGAATACTGCGCGGTATAATGCGATATCGGGTGCTCGACCGGGCCAGCATGGTAAAACAGTTCGAGCAGGTGAAAGACAACCCTGTGGTGAGTAGTGCATTTTACTTACTTTGAAGCATGTACTTGGAAATGTAACCAAAACTAGACAACAATTTTAATTTCAAGTATGTTTGGGGATTACATGCACAATTACATGGAACCAATATTTTTAGATTTTCATTTTTTTTTGTAAACAATAGAAAACACAGACTAAACCAGACAAGACAGAATTTGACATTTGTAAGAAGCAAAGACAACCATAGACGAAAAAAATTGTAAAGAGCAGTTACATCGAACAGAAATCGATTGAAAGTTCTCCAGTTATGTATTAATTTAAATTTATAAATCGTTATGTTTCATGTTTAAATTCATAATTTAATTTCTGTTTAATCAATCTAATCTGGAAATCAAACAATATCCTATCTATCCAGATAGGTAATAAAGATACCCATAAAAGGATAGTAAGACGAGAACATTGTAATATTTCTATATCATTGACGGACCGAGATACGCTTACTGGACCCCAAACTACTTTAACAAACAAAATTTTTTGGAAATCAATTCGTTTACATGCTTGGTTTGCATGCATGCATTCTACGCATGAGTCAACCTTTAACTTACGACATTAATGTGTGTTATTATTTTTAACTTAGGACATTAATGTGTGTTATTATTTTTAACTTAATTCAGGACTCCCTTGATTTTTATTCATAAGAGTGCAAGTTTCGATCTTGTTCAAAGGCCTTAATCATGTTGAGTTGATTCTGAGCTTGTGTTGTTTATTATTGTTACTGTTTATCAAATACACATATCACGTTGGCATAATTAAAATATTTTATAATTATTATGTTGTTCTATTAAACATTAAATTTGTTATTTCTATTCTTCTTCTTCAGGCTATATTAGTCCACTGCTGGACATAGCCCTCCCCTAATGAGAGTCATAGCGCAAGATTGTGCCATCATTGAGGGGTAATGCCCATAATCCCCATTATTTATTTAAGTTTAATGCACAAAAGCCACAAATAATAAAAAAAATATCATGTTTTCAGCCCAAAGCCGTGTTTTACACGTGTATGGATAGTAGAATGATCCCAACCCGATTTACAGAAACATCTGTTGGTGATATGTTTGTAGGTAAGTGTTTTAAAATAAAACAAGTATCATTTTAATAAACTATCTTGATTTCCGATACATTTATAGCATATATATTTTTTTTTATAATTTACAGTAAGAAATGCGGGTAATGTGATCCCACACTCTCAACATTTTGCGGATGAAATCACGAGCTGCGAACCAGCGGCCTTGGAACTTGGTTGTATAATAAACGATATCAGACATATCATAGTTTGCGGGCACAGTGACTGCAAAGCAATGAATTTATTATACAAGTTAAAAAGCAAACAAGAATCGTCAATAGTAAGTAGCTAACTACTCAAGTATGTTTTATATTAATAGAAAAAGGTTGGCAAGAAATAGTAGAAATATAAGATACATCTACCTAGATAAATAGGTTTTCCAGATCTTTTGAGTTTCTTTTGACGTTACATCAGTTACAAAAGTAAAAATTTAATCGTTTAAGGTACTCAATGTTCGTAATTGTCGGTACAAAATATTAAATTTCCAAATTTAAGCTCAAAGTCATCGATAGTATAAACTTTATACGAATTGTGCCAAAAAGTTATTATATTTAAAAACCGTCTTTTCAGGAACAAAGGCGCATATCTCCACTGAAGTCATGGTTATGTACTCACGGTCAATCAAGTCTCGAGAAATTTCTCGCGATGGACGGTAATTTCTCAGCGCCAATGTTATTTCACGGTGAAACTCCTCAAAGGAAATTTGCCGCTTACATCGATCCCGATAACAAATTTTGTATTGAAGACAAGTTGTCCCAGGTCAACACGTTGCAACAGCTTCAAAATGTTGCTTCCTATGGAATGCTAAAGAAAAGGTTGGAAAAACATGATTTGCATATCCATGCACTTTGGTTTGATATTTATACAGGTGACATTTATTACTTTAGTAGAAGAGCAAAAAGGTTCGTGATCATCGACGAATCCACATACGAATCGATTCTAGCAGAAGTAAGACGCTACTATTCGTGAATATTTCATCTTGTATAAATTACGTATTACATACTTAAGAATTAAGATAATATTTACACTATGCAACAATCACCTTTATTTTGCAATCTCAATGTAAAATATAATTAAATAGGGACCAATTCATTAAATTTTAAGGATAATATTTTATACATTTTTATAATCGTCGTTACGAATATGTTCTCAGATTACACTGTAGATTACAAGTGCAGCTGTTGCATGAACCAGATTTTGATTTATTTCGTCAGTCGACAGTATACAAACACCCTAAAATTGTTAACTATATAAAATTTAAAAACCTATTTAGAGGCTAACAATTTCACCCATGCCGGGATTCGTCAAATTTGTCCTCAGCACGGGTTAGTGCATTAAAAATAAAAATAAAATAGTATAATTATACAATTCTTTTTTTATATTAGGTTATAAAATTACATTTTGCTACACAGAGTAACCTAGGTCTGGGTCACTTTATAACCTTGATCGGTGTTGCCAGATGAAGCGGTTTTATCGCCAATTAGGCTATCTCGTAAAGTAAAAGCATTGCTCTTCCAGTAAGATTGTAAAATCCGCAAATTTTACAAACATTATATTATTTATTCAAATTCTTTACCCAAATTCTTCCCGAGGGTGTCGTAAAAGGCGACTAAGGGACACAAACCAGAGGGTGGGCAGCAGCGCCCCCTGCAGTACAATTCCACTGAACTGCGATCCCCAACCCGCATGCCCAGCGTGGGGATTATGGGCATTACCCCCTATGAGAGCACAACGTGGCGCTCATTAGGGGAGGGCTATGTCCAGCAGTGGACCAGTATAGCCTGACGATGATGATGATATTATTTATTATACATACATAAAAATGTTCCTGCTATGTTTAAGTTGTTTCCAAGTGATATTTATATGTATTAAGCAAGTATTTTTTGCTATAAATTGGTTACAAAGTTAAATTGCTTATAGAGCAAATTATCTTTTAAGAATAAAAGATGAATAGTTATTGAAAGATCATTCATTTATTCACTAAATAAATTGTCTTAATATTAATACGTTTTAAGACCTATTAAATAAAAATATTTAATAAAATGGTCTAGATTTTGAAATGGACACCTAGTTTGAATTGTAACGTTCATTAAGCTGCAGTTTCCGCTCTGCTTTGAATAAAACCTTTTCATTTAATTTCATATTGTTTGATAGACGTTTTTATTTTAATACGGGAATATTTTTAACAAAAAGCATACTCACCGATTACATACGGTAAAAAAGATATTTTATTGAGGCGATTCAATTCAATTTGGCTTTATGAACTCACTGCACCGATTGTCCAAATTGGGTTATTTTGGCCTTCTTCC
Source organism: Yponomeuta sedellus (assembly GCA_934045075.1). Lineage (NCBI taxonomy): Eukaryota > Metazoa > Arthropoda > Insecta > Lepidoptera > Yponomeutidae > Yponomeuta > Yponomeuta sedellus. The sequence continues at coordinate 16,118,026 of OW203728.1, read as the reverse complement.
AAATTGAGGTTTTTTCGGCCTTTTTTTCGGATTTCGGCCTACAAATTCTTTTGACTGTTTTACAGGCACTATTAGCTGACCAGCACTAGGCAACACTGACCTTGAAAGCTGTCATCAGCAGGCAAGGCAGTGTCACAAAAATTCCCGAGAACGGCGAGGATTGTGATGCAATGTCTTGAAAATTAAAACTTCATTTATTTAAATACTTTGCTTGATTAGCAATTTCATTGGAAAAAGGTAAGAAATTATTTTGACACTAACTTTTTCCAAGCAAAAGGCGTAAACAATGTTCAAAGTTACTTCTTGCCATGGACCTATTTCATAACAAAATTTTCCACTATATGGGCAATCTAATATCTAAGTTAGATAATACTTTGAAAAAAAATTGCAAATGTTATTTCCTTTGATTCCATAGTTCATAAAGTGAACCCTCGCTTTGTCCCTTGGCATGGTGACCAACCAACATCCTGAGACATGTTAAAAATTGATATGATCCTACTATTGGTTGCTATGTTTTGTGAGTTGGAATTTCTACATGAAACACAGTAGAGTCAGGGGTAGATCCAACAAATGGAATGCAGTCTATATGTCCTGAACAACATGTCTGTCTGAGCCCATGTTGTAAATGTGGCCTGGAACAGCTGAGTACAATGAACAATATTTGTAATATATAGAATACTCCTTATTAACAACTTCCCTGTCCAAGAGTTGTATATGACTCAGAGGAGTGTATGGGAATAAGTTCATGAGTCGAGTCACATTTGACTCATTTTCATCACATCTTCGAGCATACAACTATCCGACTGTGGACGTAGGGAATTGGCAATGATTAATGAAATTGCTAATAATGTCATCTATGTTTTTTACAGACAAAGATGTCAAGATCAGACCCAGTATTTGATTACCATGAGGAATCACAGGCTGAAAAGCTAGCCAGAAAATCCAGAGACTCACCTTTCATGATAATAGGTAAACTTTCGTACTGCCTATGCTTTTCCCAAACACTATACATATTGTGTCCTAACCCTAATGTTCTCAGGTCCACACTAGGTAGTTCACAATTCACAAATTAATTTAATTGAAAAATTGCTTCCTATTATTGGTACATGTTGGTACTTTACCTGTTGCTGAACCTAAGTTCACGGCCTGGTTCTTTGAGGTTTGCATGCAATCAGAGCCATCACTGCAGAGGCCTAGTCATTTCATAATCTATTGAGTACTTCAGCCACAATTTATCTAGATAAATATTGATTTATTATATCTAAAGGAAACAAAACAGAGAAGGAGTTAAACACAAATGTACATCTAGATACAGGCTTCACCAGTTCTATAACTGCCTGCCTGAATTACAAATAATAATAATAATATTTTTATAACCAACCTCAGTTGGTTATAAAAATGAATAAATACGCAAATACTCTGTCCTTGGGGATGGTTACCTATTTGCGCCGTTTGGGGTCGAGACGATAGGTCCGTGGGGGCCCGAGGCGCGTAAACTTCAAAAAGAAATAGCGACGCGCCTCGTCGACTCATCGGGCGACCCAAGAGCTGGTAGCTACCTCGGCCAGCGCATCAGCCTGGCCATTCAGAGAGGGAATGCTGCCTGTGTCTTGGGAACTCTCCCCATCGGCAGCGGTGTAGACTTTTTTATTGAAACCTTTCTTTTTTTTGTAAATATGTAAATCTTTTTAATATTAATGCTGTATATAGTTATAGGAAAATTTATTATTTTATTTAATTAGTTAAAAAATAAAACTTGATTTCAATAAAAAAACCTCAGTTTAAAAATATCTGTTTTTCACAAATAAAACCCATACTGTTTAGGTGTTTAACAAAAACTTTATGATCTAATTTACGTAAGTATATGCACCTAGCAATGCAAAATTATGCATACAAAAGTGTATCACACCCATTTTTCGCACAGGATTTATTGTCATTTGTACATTGGTGAAACCCATCGTCCTGCATTAAAAATTTTGTTGCAGGTTTGGTGGGCCTGGTGACAGCGTGTACGATTGGCGCCTACAAATTCAAGACCAAGGGTAACATGAGCACAAGTGTGTTTCTAATGCAGCTCCGTGTCACTGCTCAGGGAACTGTGGTTGCAGCTCTAACGGCAGGTCTCGCCTATACACTCGCCAAGCAGCACTTGTTTAATGATAAGAAGAAGGAATAATGATAGTGGCAAATAGGTATATTAAGTAGCAGAATTACTATGTAGTGTAAAGCAAATTTGGTTGATTAACTTATGTGTTGTAGACCTCTGGTTATCATGAGTTAAGGCCTCGGTGAGTTTGTTGTCCACAATGTTAAGAAAGTCTTATTTATAATAACATGTATCCTGTAAAACACTGCTCTTAGGCGGTTTAAACGATCTGTGGTTATGTTTTTCCCTTAAGCACAGAAAATTTTTACTATCTTTGAGATGTGTAAGATGTGTTTTAAGGAATCATATTTTTATAATTAAGGCTATTAATTTTTTTCAAACTTCTGGAAATCTCATGTTGAATCTTCGAATGAAAAAGTGAGCGGATTATACGGTCTTATTTATAAAAACACAATTCCTTAACACAACTCTTGACTAAATTTTACAAAAGGTGTAACCAAAGATTACATTTATTGCCTCTTTCATGCTCTCAAGCACTCCTAGTTAGAGGAATTGTTTTTATAAATAAGACTGATAGTTTTTAGCACTGTCACGATTGCTAGTTCCAATATTGTGTGATAATTTTAAATTGTCCAAACTCACATTGCTTAAGCTTCATGATCAGCTGATTGGTGTATTTTAACTATGTAGGTATATAAATTAATGTTCTGTGATCTTGCAGCAGGTTCTGTTCAATTAATTCGAAATTTTGTTTAATCTAATTGATTTTGTTTAAACAATGTACTTAAATCTTTTAACAAGGAAAATATTGTATGTTTTTAATAACTCGCGAGGGTCATACATCAATCAGGTCTAATCGAGAATACTTATCAGGTAAAATGTTAATTACCTTGATGGCTGTCCGCGGACGTAGTGAGTGTTGTAAGTCGGCGAAAATCTAAGTGACTACACGCCAATAGTCTACCCGTGACCACGGCAACTGCAATGTTGCCGAAACATCGGGAATTAAGGTAATTACATTTCACCTAATAAATATGCGCGGTTAGGCCCGTTTAACATAACTAAGGAAAATAGAACCACTGTCGCTCTATGAGCTAAAATTATTAGTCCCTATCAAAAGATACGAATCTCAAAAAAGTTGACAGGCTCCTGTTTTTATATGTAAGGTAAATTATTTTGAATAAAAGCGAAAACAGAATAAATATTTATCTTTTAATTTATTATTAATAATGCAAAACAACATTAATCTATAAAAAAAAACTTTCACAATACACAATAAAAATTACAAAACTTACGGTCTTATTTATAAAAACACGGTTCCTCTAAAACACTCATCAGAGGCAGTTTATTTAATCTTTGGTTACGTTTTTCCCTTTACCATCGATAATTAAAACCGTCTCTGAGGAGTGTTTTAAGGAATCGTGTTTTTATAAATAAGGTCGTGAATCTTTACAAATTCACATTTCATACCAATTTTAAAACGAAAATTTATCCCTAACAAATTTATAACAATATTTTAATCACTCTTACTTACGTCGGAAGTGTTCCTTTTTAATTTCAGACTAAAGTTTGGAATGGTCAGGTCATCTTTTTCAGAAGTGGAATGGTTACGCATCGAACTCGACGTCACTTTGACCGACGATAAGTCGTCTACGTTACTGAAGAGTCCGTTAGATATATTATTGTTAGAGCTGGAGCTCGAGTGATAGGTCAGGGACTTAAATAGTTGCACCGGTGTGGATGTTCTCGCTCGATTTACGTTGGCGCCGCTGTTATCGGCTGATCCTGAACGCTCCTGTACATTCGAATGCTTCATCTCTTCGGGCATTTTAGTTTCGTGCAAGGAAATAAACTCCTGTTCGGTTTCCTCACGGTGGGATTTGTTGTTGAACGTAATCTTGTTAGCCAATTCGTTAGTTAAAAACTCTTGGACAGTCACACCTTTGAATTGCAGAGTCTGTTGCTCGGCATTCTTCAAAGTGCTCACGCTTACGCTGTTTCTGTTTTGCTGCTGTTTCTTTGGCGGCGATTCGTGTTTCTCGAAAGCTTTCAGCATGTACTTCTGTGAACAGGAACTGGAGCTGCTGGAGGAGGACAGAGCTAGACGCTCTTTGGTCCTCTTCAATGTAGACGAGGCCCACCCCATTCCAAGTTTTTTGAACGCATTCTCTAGATCAGGGTTTGATGAAACACTTAATGTGTCTGAAGTCTCAGCGATTTCCTTGTTTGTGATGGAAATGTACGGTTTTTTTTTCTCTCTGTTATTCAATTTGGAGAGGGCTAACACAGATATCGATGATTCAGAAGATATTGTTGTCGATTGTATGTTTGACGTTGCGTCGAACTTGAACGGTTCGGTGATTAAATTTCGCTTCAACAGCTCTCCAATTACATCTGGCAAACTGCCCTCGGAATGCATAGAGCTTAAGTCATCATTGAGCATAAGATCTTTTGCAATGTCTCCGATATTGGAGCCTTCTTCTAACTCCTGCACTTTACATTGCTTTGCGAATTCTTCGATGCTGACAAAAGGTTTCAGCATTATTTCGTTAAACTTGTTCAAGTCCATCATTTGCATTTTCGAGCCATCGAGCTTTGGGCTTTTCCTTTTCAATTTAACGTTGCTTTGCAGTAAGTCAGGGTTAGGAAGGCTATCGGCTTGCAACTCTATCAAGGCCTTGTCCTTGGATTCCTGGTGATCCTGTTCACTATTATCTAGTGCGACGCTTTCCTGTGGTTTAAACTTCATGCTCATTGGAGAATCCACTTCCACAACAGTTGACAGTTCATGAGGGATGACATCTTCTGGGCCATGCTTTATGCGGGCTAAAGCTGGCGGTGGCTTGCCTCGCTTTAGGCAATCGCCATTATTATTAATTTCAATGAGAGGTTTTGCCAGTATAGGAGACCCTTGGTTTCCCGGCTTTGGTATCCCTTCCAAAATGGACGGATACTCTTTGGGACTCTCTAATTTTTCTTCGACGTTTGAAAATTTTGTGGAGTCAAACGAGACATCTGGAAGTTTTGGGCTTTCAACGGAGCTTTCGAACGATTTTGCAGACAACGACTTCGCTGACCGGCGAAGGTTGCCTTTAGTTTCAAAATTATTATCAGTTAGATGGCTCTGAGAGAGTGATTTAAAAACATTTATTTTGTTAGTCTTCTGCTCAGATTCCGAAGAAGACTCGCCAATTGATAAGTGGCTGAATGCTGTTGATTTATTCTTCCTGACTTCTTCCAATACTTTGGCAAGATTCGATAGACGTTGAGTGCATTTCTCGGTCAAGTTGGCTATTCTCTCCATGTTCTGCACTTTGGTTTCGGCGATGGAAATGAACTTTACATCACAGGTGATGTTGTCATTGACGCTGTGTTCCCGCTGATGGGGCACACATGTTTTAGTCACGGAGCAACCACAGCTCCTAGCTTTAAAGTCAGTTGAAGATGATGCGGTTGAAGGATTTGCTTTCTGCAGCGGTAATGAAGGAGATCTTTTAGAGGGTGCTGCCTTGTGTTTGTGCGTTTTAGTTTTTTTCTGCTTTAGAATTACACCAGGACCTGATACCGAGGACATTGAAGCTTCCGAGTGTTTTTCTTCTAACACATTTTTTTCGTCAGCTTGTTTCAGTGATCTGTTCCAGACCATGGTTTCTAAGTGTGCCTGGTCACTGTCGTTGTCCTTCGCTGACGTCGACGAAGGCAACCTAGCATCTTCTGGCGGTTTAGACGTCGACCCACTATCGCTTTTCTTCCTTAAAAGATGTTTAGAAATATTTAAGGATTTTATTTTATGGACTGGTTTCTTCTTACGATGAGTTTGAGTTTTTGAGGCTGTTTTTTTGGCTTCATCGTCAATTTTTTGTAATAAAATATTTTTTAAATGTTCAAGTGATAATTTGGCCTTGGCAGATCTTTTATCCTCGAGATTACTTTCCATGTTTATTATAGAGCTACCAGGCGTCGTCACAGAACTACAGTCCTGATTCAGCACTTCAATGGCCTTCAGGCCTTCTTTATTTAGAGTCAACAGCCGCTTCACGTAATCTTTGATTATAGGGTTAAGTTCTTCTTTGTACAATTTCGAAAAAGCAGTAGTTTTTTTATGTACTGCATTATCCTTGTCGAAAGTTTGTAATATTCTCTTCCGCCTCTTGTTATTTTTACTTTTGGTTCTTTTATCGTAGCCACATTTAGGACAGGTGCATTCTCGAGAAGGCTTCTCGCTAACTTCTAGGACAACATCACTTCGTGCCGTGTTAGGCGGCAACCGCACGTGCGACGCAGACTTATGCGCATTATCTATAATCTTCTTTTCAGAATCGTCTACGTGTGGTTCCACATGAGAGCATTTGCGGCAGCCGCATTTCACGTGCTTTTTGGAGCACCTTCCTTGTTTTTTAATCAAGTAAGATTTTGAAGAGTCACTGAGCTTATCCGTGTTTGTTTCAGAATTATTTTTTAAACAGGCTGGCAGAATCATTTCCGGCGGGCTCATGTACGCTGTGGATGTAGATGAACTCATGATCATTAGAGATGGCTGCGATGGCGAGTGGAGCGACGTTTGCGTGCATACGGTCTGTTTCATGGGCTCTGTGTTCTCCTTAACCTTGCCTGACTCTTTGGCTTGTAGTGGAGTCGCAGGTTCCACATCGTGAGTAGGTTGACTTTGCGTCGAAGTTTTCTCTTCCAATGCAGGTTCTAAATATGGCAAAGAGCTTTGCGACGAGACCGTCCTCACAAGCTTGCTAGTGACTTCCTCCACTCCCTCGAGATCTTGTGAGGGGTTTTCTTTTAGTTTGTTCTCCTGTTCTTCAGGTTTCTTTCCTGTGTCCTTTTTCCTGAGCTGTATCACTACCTCATAGCCGTCGTCGTTGAGAAGTCCCGCGGCGCCGAGTATGAATTTCTCGGTCTCTTGTCCTTTATCGCCCATAAGCTTCACGTAGCCGCCATCGGGTCGGACCACGTTCTCTGTCGTCAGTGGCTCAATGTGCGACTGGGCGGTTTCTTTCTCTGTGGACACGGTTTGTCCCCTCGACATGGATGATTTTGTAAAGGTCAAGTGAGATATCTTCGGCGGCATTTGACCGACCGAACTTTGCGATTGCTTCGACGTTGGAACTGTTGACCTAAAAAATTGGATCGGTTAAATATCTTTAGACAGATAAATCTTTCGAATTAAAGTGAAATTACTCTAGAAAGTACTATCAATAAAAAACCATTGAAATATTTCTTCCTACAAAATTCACAGTCAAAAACCGCCCCAGTTCTCTCGATTAGTCTTTACGAATGAAATAAGCGCAAGATGTGCTGCAGTTTAAACCACTCTGTGTGTCATGCGTGACGCAAACGTTGATTGGGCGGTAATAAGAGGTAGTTTGTTTTATACAAAAACGTCGAACCAATGACTTAGCCAGTGGCGTAGCTACCTGGGGGCTAGGCGGGGCAGTGGCCCGGGGCCCTCAAGCTCAGAGGGGCCCTCGAATCCTTACCAGAAATCCCGATCGAACTGACCTTTTAGAAATTCCTCCCATTTTCAAAATAAATATGACAGTTTGCAATCCCACTTTAATCATGACAACTCAGTTGAGAGAAATTCAAAAGTTATGCCTAGGGAATGAAGTGCCTTTTATTGTATTTGTTAAAGTATTTGTATATTTCATATTTTTATTAAATAAAACCTACTCAGTTTACATAGCAGTGGGGCCCCATTTTTTAATTTGCCCCAGGGCCCTTGGTTACCTAGCTACACCACTGGACTTAGCCCGTCGAAATATCTAGGTAACTCGCAAGATAGCGATCTGAGAGTGGCAGATGCAAGGCTAGATTGGACTGGTAACACAATAGACTATTTGACAGTGTGAAAAAAAAGTATTAATTACATACATTTGTATCAAATATAAATGGTTTTAATATTTTTCTGGTTGTGCAATAAAGTGTTCTCTATCTATCAGTTTTAAAATCGATTTAAGCCCTTTTTAACTAAAAAAATGTGGATAGAAATTGATAACTTTGTATCGCAAATTTATCGAAAACGGCTAGGATTGGTCGAATCTAAAATTATGTCACAGCTCAGTAAATACTTAAGAACCCGAGAGTTGACTTGACATTTGTTCGTGAAGTGACATCACTAATTAATTACTGTGCGACGCCACGCCATATTGCACAAGAGCGTTTTAAGCTACGAACTATTATAACTTTCTGACCATTAAACACCAACGAAAAATCTGAGTTTGTTTTCAGAAACCTGTCAAATTGCCTATTGACAAGCCCCGCCTGCCATCTTCTATATTTTAAACAAACACTGAGTAAGTAGCTATTTTCGTTTGATACTGGCATTTTACCCTTGAGAGTCCGATATCTGAAATAAATCCCTCGTGGAATAACATAAATTAAATTGCTACAGGTTTTCAACAGTACACACCTTTCATCAAGCATCTTGTCACCGCAATCCCACTGCATCTGCCTCAAATCTGCAAGAAACAAAATAATTAGCGATCAAATCTTCGTCTTTACATAATAAAAAGAAAGTATAAAAAATAAATTAAAAAAAACTTGCTCATTACCTTTTTCTTGGTCGTTCTTTTTATTTCCATCAACATATGACAAGTCTCCACTCGGGTTTTTGTCGTGGGGAGCAGAGAAGTAGAGTGACTGAATGTTGTCCCTGAAAATAGTGAGAGTTCAACACACAATAGGTTTCCTACCTCTTGGTCAGGTTTGATTTAAAAAATGTAGGTATGTAAAAACTTTGTGTGACATATCAAAATATATTTACGACAGAAAAGCTACTTTTACATGGAGAAATCAGGTTATTCCACTAATCCCCATTGATGGGGATTTGTGCGTTTTGTTCATTAATCCCCATTGCCAATACTAAGACACACCAATGGGGATTTGTGAACAGGAAGTTCATAAATCCCCATTGGTTTAAAAACAAATATAAAGAACAAAACATTAAGTATGAATCACAAAGTATTTATTTTCTAATACTAATACCTACATTATACAATCACAGATTTACAATAATTCATAAAATCATAGATGTTTAGATATTCTCCTGACCTAAATACAACATGAGTTTTATATTTACTAAGTAAATCACAGATTCTAATTGCCTAGGTATTACAAACAATAAAATTTTCACAATCATTAACAAAAAATAACAGATTTCTTATTATCTACATAAAATCGCAGTTTTTATTCCATGCTTCGACTAAATTATTAGTGCGGTGGCTCGGACCAAATGCACACTATATTTGAACGAAAACCTTTTTTACCCACTGCTTGAGCATGAAAAATTAAGATGATCGAACTTAAGAATTAAATTTTTGGTTTTTAGCATCAAAAATTATGTTACAAACTGATTTTTTTAAAACTGTGATTTAATTTGGTATCAACCCTTTGTATGTACCAATTGCTACGGCTTGGGTCTCTTCGTGCATCGCAGGAAGGTTAGGCCACACTCCACCACGGGGGCCAAGTCCGGGTTGGTGGAGGATTGTAAGACAGTGGCGGGTTAAGACCCGCCACTCATAAATCTGCCGCCCATAAGACCTCTGACATGGCTTAACAACTGTCATTATATTACAGCCGGACCAACGGCTTAACGTGCCTTGCGAAAGCGAACGAACGAAAGCGCTTGATAATATAAAATCTGTGATTTTATTAATGACTGTTAAAATTTGACTCTATTGTAATGGGCCTCCGCATCTACGTAATGAGATGATTTATACAGCGTCCAGTGGCATCTTCACTTACACTAGATGTGGGAAGGGACCACTCGGACGCTACAGTGCCTGGGACATTGTTTTAGATGGTGTAGGCTGGATTGTGTTGTAATAGGTAGGTATAATTATACTGTGATTTACTTAGTAAACTTAATTAGTTGTAAAAAAAAAGTAAAAAAAAAGTAAAAAAAAGGAAAAAAAAAGTAGTAAAAAAGTGTGAATTACTTAGTAACTCATGTTCTATTTAGGTTATGAGACCATCTAAACATCTGTGATATTATAAACTACTGTAAAATCGTGATTGTGTAATGTTGGTACCTATCATTAGTATTAGAAAATATAAACTTTGTGATTCATAATTAATGTGATGTTGTTTATATTCGTTTTTTATACCAATGGGGATTTATGAACTTTCTCTTCACAAATCCCCATTGCCAATACTAAGATACGCCAATGGGGATTTTCAATGGGGATTAGTGGAACAACCCGAGAAATCGCATTACAGTAGACAAAGACAATATTACAAAACCGCGAAACTGTGTCATTGTTAGTTATCTGGGCGGCATTTATCGTCGGCGCCAAAAGTATACTTCGATGAATGAGATGCACGCAAGGTCCAACAATGAAAAACAATGACTGTTTCTGAATTGAGAATTTCACAGTAAATACTTAAGTAACGTCCTGTCACACTCTTTGCTGAGAAATTCGAAGAGTCATCACTACGGTTAAGTATTTATTTAGCGAAATTCCTAAAACCGAAACTGGCCCAATGTGAATAAGTAAGTTTAAGTAAAAAAGGCAGATTGTACTAATCTAACGAGTAACAAGGCTACGCTAAAAAGAAACGTAGACAATACGAGAAGACGGTAGATGTTATGAAATCGTAATTTACCACCACGGTCTGGCTTCCAAGCTCGCTTGCCAAAACTCTATATTGGTCGTCTCAGAACTTATTAAATTGCAGAACTGCCTGAGAGGAGAACAAACGTTAAGGACTTAGCGTACATGCTTCTACTTTTTTGACTTGGAGACAAATACGAGTACATACCCTTTTGGCGCCGCGTTCTTGTAGACACCTGAAATAATAAAATATGGAATGTCAAAGCATCTCCGAACTGGGTTTTTAATAAACAATTTTTGTATTAGAGTTCTATTGTAGGAAAAACAATGTTAGAAAATTAATTGGCTCGAACAGATTTTCTTTACTTCTAGGGTGTTAACAGAAGAACCAGGGAATAGATCGATTCGTTTTCCAACCCCTCGTGAGACAAACGTCGACGATTAAACATCAAATTAGGATAGTGTATTGCTTAGTTGCAGCGTGGGAGCATGTAACTATAAATAGAAATAATGCTATTCTCCATTATTAATGGAAAAAAATATAGAACAATGTTTTATCAGTAGAAGAGAAAATGAGCGCGTATTTACCTTCTTTCAAATGTTCGAGAGATCCCTGACGCGACTTCACGACCTTTCGAGTCTTGACGAGCGCGTTTCTAACCGACGTCACTGAGCGCACGTGCTCGCCGCTAAAACTCGTCTTCTTCCTATTCTTGTCTTTCTTCCGTTTGCTCTCAAATATCTTGTACACGATTATCCTTTCCGCGTCCGAAGAATCTTTGTTCGACTTCTTCGTCTGCCTTTCTTCCTCTAAGGAGTAGTCGTTGTTGCTGCTCCGGGATTCATGCGACGAATAGTATTCGGATTCGACGTAGCTTTCAGGCTCTTCTTGTCTCGCTCTGTTGACGCAGTGCTTGTCTCTTGTCGGCGGAGTGTGCTTGTGACGTGATCTGTACTCGTGGTAGCAATCCACGTTCTGAAACTTCACGTTGTCTTTCGTCGTCGTGGGTATAGTGTGGACAAAGAGAGACGCATCGCTCTCCGGGACGGGCATCCACGAGTATTGGAAGTCACCGGGGTGGCCCTCTATAGTTTTGCCGGGTGATTTTGTCCGCCGGCCCTGAGTGTCTTTTGAGGGGGATTTCTGAAAATTACTGTACATTAGTTATCGATAAATGCTTTAGAATACATTGGACTCTGCATCTACGTAATAAGATGATTTATACAGCGTCCAGTGGCATCTTCACTCACACTAGTTGGGTTACGGGACCACTCGGATGCGGCAGTGCCTGGGACATGGTTTTAGATGGTGTAGGCTTGCCCAGCACCCATACCATCCTGAGAGCTTAGTCGGCCTAGCCCACAAAGAAGACTAGTCAATACGTGCGGAGCTAACCAAGCCGCGAGTTTCCTCACGATGTTTTCCTTCACCGTTAGCGTGTGGCTTGCCACTACGAATTCGCAAATGTACGTAACTTTGAAATTAAACTGTCATTGGTACATGCCCGCAATGGGGATCGAACCGGGGTCTCTCGCTTGCTTGCATTACAGTAAATATCGCCAGACAGTAAACCTAAATAAGATTAATATTTATAAAAAGAATAAATGCAGTTTAAATAGGTCTTCCCCTTTGGAGGTAACGTGATTTTATAATTAACTCAGAATCTAATGTCGGCTGCGGTGAAGCTACTGGGTTGTAAGTTATTTATACATTCATTACCGATGTTGCTTGTCTCCGCATGGCGTCTTTCTCTACATTCCTGTACGCATGTTGCATTTTCCTTTGGTGTCGTTCCTCGAAGCTCTGTTGTCGGTTTTCATCCATGTACGCCTTTTTCTGGAAAAATAATAGAAAGTAAAACTCCGAAAATTTGTCACGATTCCGAAAAACCCGACGACGTCGCGGCAGACCAAGACGAACGTCGGGACGACCTAGATGCATTCTTGCCGGAATCGGGCTGGCTCGGGACAGCGAGATATGGCGGGCAGGAAGATATGCCTTTCCCAAGGAGTGGGACACAAAAGAGGCTGAGTAAAAAAAAATCCGAAAGTTATACCCGAGACACGGAAATACAATATACACAATAAGACCCACACATAAGTAAGCAAATTTTTGTACAGTCGACATTTACATTATGTTGCAGTCGTCCGTAACATAACTGAGAGTAGTACAGGTGCTTCCCATACTACATTAGTAGTTAGAACGGCCTGCAGGCACTCCATGATACAACAATGCAAAATCGCTGTCAATTGCTCAAAAAATCAACTGTTTTGCTTTTACAGTCAGTCTGGTAATAAGGTCCTTACTAGATTGACGGCATACTTAGTACAAGAAGACTACAAAAACTCACAATAGGTCTACGATTGTTGGTCTTCTCCTTTGCCAATGAGTTGAGGAACGCCATCGTGTCTTGGTACTCTTTTTCTACTGTTTGTTTGTCGCTGGCTATTCTGGATCTGTTGGCTTTCGCTTTCTCATGTCGGGGTTTATCCTTGAATCCCTCAGATTCCCTCATTGCTATGGAGTAGGCGTCTTCCTCAGGCGTATCGTCACGTAGGACAAGATTCGAATCGTCTCCCTCAACCAAACGTTTGTCTTTCGTAAAGTGGTTGTACATTGTGACGTTACTCTTTTTTCGCCTGTCTGTTTTCGCTTGAGTTTTCTCGATTTCTATTGGTATCGTTTTCAGCTCTGGATTGGCCGCATTAGCTGGAATCATAGTTTTGGTTTGTGTTTTACTGTGCTGTTTGATACCTAGAAACTAAAGGATTCTATCGCGGATACTTTCCGTGAGCCATAAGGTTTCCAATCTATCTACTATCATGATCTACAATAATCTATCTACTATGACATCCTACGCGTGTAACATAAAGCGAATAGTACAAAATTTGCTACAAAAGTTATTGAACCTCAAATCACCTGGATGAAACATTTTGGGTAGCAATTTGTTTCTTCTAAACGGACTGACGCCACGTATGACTGGAGACGGAGGTCTAAGAGGTAGGTCGATAATATTCGAAGACTCGTTAGAAATATTATTAAAAGACGGCTGTTTTATGCCCCTCGAATACATATTTATAATAGTCGAAGATGCAGAAGAGGGCATCGGCTTAACGCCCCTAGATGGCAAAGTGATAATATCTGGTGATTTCTTAAGAGACGTTGGACGTATACTCTTAAAAATCTTATTAATATCGGCATTGGTCAATCCTGAGCCATGGGATTTACATTTTATAGAGGATGCATTTGTTGATGTGACTTTACTACTGGCGTCACGAGGTTTCACTTTAGGGGATGGGGAACGCGATTTGATTTTCCCATTAGAATCATTCACTTTGGGGGATGGGGAACGCGGTTTGATTTTCCCATTAGAATCATTCACTTTGGGAGAGGCAGGCCCGTCTACTCTTGGAGCGGTAGGCACTTTAGGTGATTCCTGTGCACTATTGCCGGGTGTCCAATTGGGAACAGGGATAACTTGCTCGTCATGCACACTGCATAAATCATTGTAGTTTATTGTACCTTCGTTGTGCGTTGAGCGCGCCCACATGATGGTTTTCTTGCAGTTCTGCAGCTCGGCCGCGTGCTCTTGCCTTTTACTCGGACCTGGTGCGTCATGCTCGCGCAATCGCAATTTCCTCTGGTGTAAATATTCCGAAACTAGAGTCAAAGATGACTTAGATTGTACAGACAATGGTGGCGGAGAGTAAACTTTCTTTGACCGAAGATCCGAAGGCATATCTTCACTAACTGCAAACAAGTTGCTTGGTTTTGTCTGCCTTGGCTTTTGCGCATTGGCATCTATGTAGACAGTGCTGACTTTGTCATCATCAGGTAATTTCAACTTAGGAATGTTCGGTACCCATTCGTTTGGTATAAACTCATTGTTCCACTGGGTGCCCATATCATTTGTGGTTTGCGCTGCTAGTGACTTTTTCTCATTGGTGTCCCTACCGCCGTCTTGTCGGTTTGTACTATGAAAAACGTTATAGATGTTCTTTCTATTTGTTGATATTTTCGTAGGATTAGCATCAGCGCCACATCCAGACTGAGTTATCTCTGGTTTTCCAGAACTGCAGGGGTGGCTTGTAGAGGTTTCAGGCCCTAGAACAAAGGCTGAGACAGGCTTGTCCTCAAGACCTACATGGTCAGTTTCAACACCTTTGGATTCTGCATGTTCGTTTGTATCACACTGCACCTCACAAGGGCTGTGCCTCTTTAGGACTTGCTCTTCAGCTACTTGAGCTGATAGCTCCCTAAAAGATAATAGAAAGATTACAGTGCAGTTTAGTTAAATTTAAAAATCATAATGAATATGCAGTTACTTGGAATGTGATGCTGGTTTGCACTTTTCGCGGCTGATTTCATTGGCTGCTTCTCTGTTAAAAACAGAATTAGGTAAGTATGGGAATTGAATAGTGGAGACCTTTTGTTGTTTACGCAAAAAAGCTGTTGAAAACTTAGGAAGCAAAAAGTTGTTGGCAATAGCTAGTTCTGAATAAAAAATAATACTTCACATACAAAGTGAGTACCTACATGTGAGTACAAAGTACTTCACATACTATGTGAAGTACTTTTTTATTGTCACTATTAGGTACCATAAACTTTTAAATAACAAACTCAGGAGTAGTCAGTCAAGAAATCAATGGACTTTGCCCTAAATATTGACTACAAATGATATGTAGCTATTAAACTTTGTAACAGTGACTAATTAATAATATTCACGGATTTCTTGCATTTTTGTGAAAGTGTATGACTAATTCAACAATCTAATCATTACATAAATCATTACACACATCAATGAAAGTATGTAGGTTTAATATTTTTGAATAAAAAATGCTAAGATACGGTATATTTGTTTTTTTACATTTATTTAAGGAGTTCTTGTATTGTATCAGTAGAAACTGACAGCTTGAAGGATCTCCTTTGACGACATACTTCCATGCATTATATACTTTAGGTTTCATAGACTCCGGTTTATTTTTAATGCATTCAAAATGATTAAATCAGCTCAAATATTGAGCACAGGCTCTCAAATTTACATATTTTCTTGAAAATATATGGACAGTGGACAATGCATATTGAATCAACGTTTTTGCAACCCTTACAGGCCTTCAATAAACAGACAGTGTATGGCAGCCTTAGCCCTTGTAGACACTGTGTTTTTGCTCCATCTTCTCAACGACAGGCCCAATAGTGAAGGTGGCTAACCTAGTACTTTGATTTTCAAGACACAGAATGAAATTTTTTAAGTTTGAAATAAATGTTTCTGATTTACCGAGCCTTTAGTTTTCTCTGCAATAACTGGTTTTTCTTGTCAAGATCTTCCTGCTTCTTCTGTCTCAACTGGGCCGTTGCCTCTCTTGCTCTAAGCTTAGTTATGTCTGACTTGGTGACCCCTGAACCTGTACTTGTGGCCGCGACTGAAGCTAGAACTATAATAATAATATTTAGTTAATCATCCATTGGGTAATTGAATATTTTCTTTCTCAATCCTAGTTGACATTGTTCTAAACAGCAAAATTGACAAACTTGTAAAAATATAAAATTTTAAAAACAAAGGTGAATGGGGCTATATTTGATTAATGCATTGTAATAGTGATAATCATACGATAGACCAATGGTCAATGTAATAGGTTCTATAAATGTAATAGGCTCTCTTTCTTTCATTCTTTCTTTCTAGTAAACATAATAAAAAATATTATATAAAAATTAAATGTGTATTTTCTATATTATTTTATATATGTTATCTGTATCACACACAGATCACCAAAAATATTGTTACCTGGTCTACAATTTTATTAACACCTATGCAGAAACTAGGTGTTAGTTTAAGTTCATAGGTAATTTTCTCCATTAAGCCCTAAGTTCAAATGTTTGGTTTTTAAATTTCTAAATTAAAATAGGCTATCTCACCATTTGCCTTTTCTACAAGGGCCAGGTTGTGACCGGCTCCAGTGTTATGTTTCCCCCTTGCATAGACCTGCTCAAGCTGCTTCACTATTTGTTCCTGCCGCTCCAGATACTCATTCTCCTTTTTCTCGTCGAGCTCGACGATATGCCGCAGTTTCTCCACTTGGGCGCGAAGTCTCAGCTTCTTTGCTATGTCTTTAGACTGTTCCCTAACCTAAAAACAACACTACTTTAATCACATGTAAATTTTAAAAAAACTCCACCGATACCCTGTGCAAAGCATTGAAAAAACATGCCAATCACATGCCAATGTGATGTCAATAACCTGCTGAAGTCTAAGTTTTCTTCGACGTAAGAATTCATTTGTTTTCAGAGTTTCGATTTCAGAAGTCATTTTGACAAGCCGTGCAGCCGGAGTTCGATCTAATTTTCAAAGTGTCTGCCTTGTATGAGACAGTGCACTAATCCAGTCGTAACTTAATTATATTCTTTATGTCTATTGCACCAGAAATAAATATAATAACAGCAAAAACACAACTTCTTGTCCAAACAACAATTTGAAATGTTTGTAACTGTCATTTCCATCACAGATTCTATCTGTCACTTTGAAGTTTGCTAGCAAGGCTGTATGGATATAAACCTTTGCCTGCTTTGACAAACGAATGAAACAAAAAAAAAAAGAAGTTTGCTAGCTACTAGGGTGTGTTCCAAAATCTTTATAATTTCAACCAGCTGAAACGTTCAAAATTTAGTTTCAGAACGTAATAAAAAAACCCGGGGTAAGGTTTTTTTTGTAATAGGATTTATTTTAACGTATACCGTATAATTTAACTAATTACATCACATTAATATCTTGTAAAAAATATTTTTGATAGAATTTCTACGGGGTTATAATGCAGCCTATACGTCCCGGGGCACAGGCCTTCTCTCAGAGAAAGAGTATGGGCGTAATTACCACGTGTGCCCACCGCGGATTGGCAATTTCAAGCGCTGAGTTATGTGAACACTTCAGACACTTGGGTTTCCTCATGATTTTTTCCTTCACGGTTAGCGAGTGGTATTGCTACTATACCTTCACAAATGTACGTAACTAAGAAAACAAAGTCATTGGTACCTACATGCCGGGGTTCGAACCCACGACCTCCTGATTGAGAAGCCCGCGTTCTACCGCTCCGCTACCACCGCTTTGGTCGACTCTATCTTAAAGCCTACCTACATAGCTGTGATAGTTCTCATTTTAACAACATCGGTACATTGTATGTGCTCCAGAATTGAATTTCTAACGGAAAATAGAAGGGGGAGGCGATCTACTGTAACGCATTCCTAATATTAATACTTTATTTATTTATTTGCTTAGTTTATACAGAGAAATAACTGGAATTACGATTAAGAGATTCCTTGATATTAGAGTTAGTTGCTTACTAAGTGATTCAAGAGAAGAGATTCCTTGATATTAGAGTTAGTTGCTTACTAAGTTCAACCCGTAACGTATGTACTTAACTCTGAATGGAAAAATGGTTTTCATTTCTTATACTCGGAAAGTAGTGTTGTTTTGATCTGATTATTGGGTGGAAAATGCTGCTTCCCTCCACAGGGAGGGAAAAACTCATACAAATTACTTCCCACTCAAGGGCCGGAATGAACTTTAAAAATAGAACTACTGTCAGTTGTGGAGTTTTATGTAACAATACGCTTTAAAAAAAACTAAGTAAAAAAAATGCTGCGGCCATGCGAGTTTCTAAACAGCCAGTGTGAACGTAGCGGAAACTTCTTTGAGCGGAATAAGCCGCAACAATTACGCGGTGAGTTCCATATTTAAAATTTAAAAAGGCGACTTAAATGGCGTGTACTAACCTACTCGGACTATAGCCGCCCTCGCTGCGCTCGGGCTCGGTCTAAATACCTCGGGAATTGATTCTTTCCACCCTCGTTAAGCAATCTATTTCCTAAAACCACAATACTTATAAACGACCAACTTGAGGACCAACTCAACACGTGGGGTATCACCAAATAATTTTCCCTGTGGTATCCACCATCCCTATCGGCATACGGGGGTAGACGAGAAAAAATATTCATCCCTTTTGGGTAGGGGAGATGCTCTAATTAAAAGTGAAGCACAATTCAGCTGAGTGGATGCTCTTAAGACTGGTTGCGCGTGAGCTTTTATAACTAGGATTTAACGTAAATCAGATCATTCTAGAACTCTCTGCAATATTATTATTGTGAACTCCCCTAAATAATTTAGGTAACCGAAGTGCTAAAATATAGACATAAAATGGCATCGTACCATGAAATCATCAATGAAAAATCAATAAATGTTCAACTAATTCTTATATTAAATTACATTATTTTGTTACAAACTCTTGAAACATTCTCAGACTCCGCCCAGAACATTCTTTAGTAGGCCACCCACGCCACTATCCTTGCTAGATCCTCCTGCTACTACTTCCAAAACATCAGTTCCGCCGAGCCCTAAGCCAGCAAGAAGGCCGTTTGGTCCAAGAAGGTTCAGACCGATGACGGGAGGAGTGGAACCACCGCTGCTGCCTCCGCCATTTCCACTGCTTCCTTTGTCAACAGTTGCAGTGATGAGCGCGTTTATGAGTTTAGTAATAATATCGTCGACGTCGAGGCTGCTGCTACAACTGCTCGAGGATTGACTGTTGAGTGCATTAGCGAGCTGGATGAGAGTGCAGAGGTCGTCGCAGGGATTGCTGCAGCCGCAGGGCTGGATTGCTGGCCCGGCCAATGGCACCACTGGGCGGTAGCGGCTCATAGCTTGAGCTGACGTCATCTGTTGAGTTTGGTTGTTTATCAAGGATTGTTTGGAATTGCGCAAGATTTTAAAAATAGCAAGTACCGAGGCGGCTGGCGCGAAGCGCTCGTGGCCTAGAGGAACCGAGTGATTGGAATCAATCACTAAGGTTAAGAAACAACAGGCGCGGTCAGGCGCTGGATGGGTGACCGTCCCGTGACTACCGATAGTGGCCTTTTTCTACTCGTTCCTAATTTCCTATGGTAAGGCAGCATCGTATAGCATAATTGCTATGGAAATAGAAAAACAGAATGAGTACCTAGGTTAGGTGTAATAGTAAGGTATCTCTGTGTATGTTTTCCAACCCTCATGATTAACAGTGAACAAGATCACTATAGATCTTACGCTTTGTGTGATTCCCGCCTAAGTTTCAGTTTCTTAATCACATGAATGTGTTTCTGCTTATGTTAGGTAGATCCGTGTGGACCATTCGATAGCTCGAACCTATAGGAAATACCTGTAGTGTTAGGATTATTCCAAGTAACTTACCACACAGAAAGAAGCCACCAGGGCTAGACAAAGCAACGTTGTTGGGGACATTTTGTTAATGGTTAACGTAATATGCCCTAGGATCCTTTTATACGTGCGTGAAGAGGGCGACATACAAGTAAAATATCATTTCAGATTTACAAATGCCTGCAATTTGGGAATACAAAGTCAACTCTCATTAGTCACGTAGGAAATGGTGTGTATGAGCAATAATCAGAAGATAAAGTAAGCCTATGTTTGTAATAGACCAAGGTAGTGCGCATTACTGAGATAAGCTTGAGTAATTACGGAATTCTGCAGATTTGTGACGCAAGTTACGCAAGAGGTGGGCCGAAATTCTATGTCCGCACCAGGTTACAATTTATTTGGACTATAAACAGCTCGTCGATATTTTATGAAATTATATTTTTATTAACACGTGATTTAGTAACTACTTATAGTATTTACAACTAATTTAATAAATAATTAACATTCATCGCTGGGAAAGTCTAGTAGTAGAGGGATGTGGGCTGATTGGTTGAGAACAAATCTTTGTCAATTATTCCTCGTTATCGGAACTCTTAGAAGACTGGTTTTTACCAGCAACAGCTACGATCAAGGCATCAATCAGTTTGTTGATTATATCTCCCGTGTTGCAGCCGTTCTCCTTCTCAGTCGTTTTACTCAACGTCTTAACTAGTTTAATCAAGGAGGAATAGTCTTCGATAGTGTTGCTAGGGGGTGGATACATGGGCGATGGAGCAGGGTATGCGCCTGGTCCTTGAGGATATAATGGTGCCGGTTGTTCAAACTCGTAAAATTTGCTAGTGAAGGTGGAACCTTGAGCGGCGACCGGAGATGGAGGGGCCGGTGGTAGAGTTCGATGTGATTTGAAGGACGACCATTGTGCTTGAGTTACCTGTGGGCAAACATACTTTTAAGTTTAAGCATCTTGCTTAGCAATGCCTTCTATGCATTCCCCGGAGCACGCCACAAATACACGTTGAAAATGGGAGGTTTTTATATGTCAACGACCGAGGAAATTATTGAAAATTATTAAGGAGATTACAGAAGCAAGTTATCCCGGATACCGTTTTGAGAACTTACAGAAAAAAGAGCCGCGATAAAGAAACTGGACGCGAGGTGAGACATCGTGGTTGTAGCGTTTGAAGAAGATAATTGATGCACCTGAACTTTATATACCTAGATCATAGATAAAACTTGACCAACATATTATGTAACGAATGATTTAATCGTGATAATTGATCGAGTTACAGAACCCTGAACTGCAATTCACTGACTTTAGAAAATCCTATCTATTATGTAATGTAAGTACTTACCTATTTATTATCTTAATAAAGCATACCATCACGTCCATATACTTGAAAAGATAGAGAAGCAGAAGCACTAATCTATATATTTATAAATATTGAATCTACGTTTTGGGCGGTCTTGGGTTCCAACGAAAGTTTTGGCAATTGTCTACCTAATCTAAACAAATTTGCCGGCCACATACAGATATACCACATTCCATTTCGAAATATCAATTCGAGATTCCCGCATCATAGTAAATTCATACAAACCTATGGGCCTACCCAAGGCCTACCACATCCATACACTTAGCTTTCCGTTCGATTTCTAACCGTACGGGAAAAGCTGTTCGGTACGCATTTCGCAACGTATTTTCTTCTTCTTAGGAAGATACAGCAACAATGTAATCGCAATCAGAAAATAGTCGGCAAAATTTACTGAAAATTGTTTAATCTCAATAGCGTTTCAGAACTGAGCGTTGGTATTCCGAACTGAAATAAACGTAGTTACGTGTGTTATGAATTCTGAATCGACATTTCGAATCCATAATCCGATGTGGCCGGCCATATAAAACTTAGGTATATTTTAGTATCACAAAATCACTGGATCAGTAGGAAATATCGAGTGATGCAGCATGGCCTAAGCGATTTTCAACGTAAGTTACTAGGTATTTTTATGTTCATTGTGGCATCGATTGATTCATTTTGCTCGTATTATTAAAAATGGACACGGGACCCAAGCAAAGAAGAAAGACAAACCCGAGATATTACGCTAACTTCTTGTCTGCTCTCACTTTTGGGTAGACCTCAATCAGCCTTCCATCTCATAGAAAAAATAGATATTTCCGAAATTCTGAACACGATTGTCATGTTTTAGATGGACCCTGGAAACTTTCAAATTGGGGTACACTCGTGATATCAAGGAATCTGACCTTTATGGTCCATTACCTGAGCACAAATCGGACATTTTGGGTGAGCAGCAAAATTTCTTATCTAGGAATTGCAAGGATATTCTTGAGGAATTGGAACTAAAAGCATGTATATTGAAGTCAGTTTTACTAAAGAGTATAGGAGCACGTCGGGATTCTCTTCCTATCCCTCCCTATCCCAACAGGAATCTACCCTATCCCAACAGACGATCTGAAACCACCCGCCAAACATCGTGTCTATATGTATAAATTAGGTAGTTAGGTACTATGAGTTTTTCTTTACTCATCTAAGTCCGACATGATTATGTAATGTGTTCCCAAGGGGATGCTGTCCAAAAGGAATGGCAAAGAGAGGTGGAAGCACAGCATGAAAGCGCCAAGCCAAGTCTGCTTAAGGTCCTCTTCAGAGTGTTCGGATCGGAATTCATGTGGTACGGCCTCATTCTCGCCGCTATGGAGTTTATAATAAGGTCAGTTGTACAATAATAATGCCATATTACAAAGTCCACGTTGGAATTATCTAGGTTTTTATCTTGCAGATTGCAACAGCCGCTGTTTCTAGGTTTGTTACTACGATTCTACACTCCTTACGTACAAGAAGTACGCAACAATGGAACGTGAGTGTTAAATTGCGCATGTTTTAGTCTCATCTCTATTAGTGTCATTATAATTTTATTGTAGACCGTACGTGTCAGTAATATTCCGTGAAATAGTATACGTACCTTGTTTGTCGTACATATCAATACTGTTAGTAGATCGATAGCAATGCCCTTTGAGTCGATCTCTTAACAAGCAGCGACAAATCGATAGAAATTCCTTTCTTCACTTAAATCTACCAGCAGTAATTTTGGCGATTTACTTTCAGCTTATTTTCAGACAAAACCCTCAGTAAAATGTCTTAAACGTAATTCCCAGACTAAATAACACTTACCTTCTGCGATTGCTGAACTATCGAAGCCGGGAAGGCCAGATTTCGTGGGGAGAGGCGGTGTTCTTCTCTTTTGGCGTGGTATTCTGCAGTATGGTCAATGTGATGGTGGCTCATCCGTTCATGATGGGCGTCATGCATATGGGCATGAAGATGCGGGTTGGGTTGTGCAGCCTTATTTATCGAAAGGTACGAACGATACGAACTAGATACGAACCACTACACAAGTAGTTCCAACTACTTGTGTAGTTGTCTTGCTTGAATCAGTGACAAAGAGGCTGTTCGTAGAAAACAAAGGATCAGGCCTCGCTAGACGGTAAGAGATCTCAGTTCGGTTATTTTCAGGCTATGAAAGTGAGCTCTCAAGCGATGTCAGAAAGCAGTGCCGGTCTAGTAGTGAACCTAATGGCAAACGATGTCAACCGCTTTGATACAGGCCCCTTATTCGCTCACTACCTCTGGATTGGACCTTTGGAATCAGTAGTAAGAGTAATTTCTTAGTTCCTCGGTTCTTTTTTCTTCTGGTATTAGCATATTTTGTATCTCTTGTTTTATTTCAGCTCATGACCGTGTACTTGTATTTTGAGCTGGGAATGCCAGCAATTTATGGCTCCTTGGTCATATTTGCTGTGATACCATTTCAAAGTAAGCCCGTTAAACATCAACACATTATTATCAATTCACAGAATAATAGCATAATGATGTGATCCCAACTCATAATTATTTCAGTATTCTTAGGTACCAGAACCGCATATTACCGAAGAGGCACAGCAGTGAAATCTGACGAGAGAGTGAGACTTATGAAGGAGATAATAATGGGAATGGAAGTCATCAAAATGTACTCTTGGGAGAGACCGTTTCAGAAGATCATTGACACAGTCCGACGGTAAACGAGCTCCACATTGATAAATTTGTAACTTATCCTACTTACAATATCGGTTTCGATTGGTTTTAGTCGTAGACCAATACATTAGGAGTAAAATTAATTATGGTAGGACTAATTTCAAGGGTAATTAATGTTATTCCTATTGTAAGTACATAGGTATATTTCTTCTTAAAGTCGCGCTTGTATCCTGGAGAAGTAGGTAGTGCCTCTCAGGTTTCGCCTCTTACTAGAATTCCTGACAAACCTCTTTACTCGTCGGTTTCGTTTTTTAATATTATTCAGGAAAACTAAAGGTATCGAAACTTATTGAATCCTCAGGGACGAGATCTACTATATCAAGATGACTTCCTACGTCCGCGGAGTGATAATGTCCTTCATAATGTTCACGACTCGTTTCGGGATATTTCTCACGACGTTCTTTTACGTCATCTACGTTAATCGCATCTCTGTGGAGACAGTGTTTCTGATTACTTGCTATTATAACATTACGAAGCAAACCATGACGCTGTATTTCCCGCAAGCTGTTGGTCAGGTAATCATCGATGACAAGACACAACACTGTGTTCATATGACTATACTCCATTCATATGACTAGCTACTTCTTTAAGATTGCAGAGATGCTTGTAGCGATACAAAGAATTAGAGACTACCTGTTGAGCGAGGAATGCCGTCTTCCCAAAACAATAAAGGCAGCCACTCCTGAACCAGAGATTCCAAAAAAACAGGTTACAATAAATGGTAAGAGTTTCAAGATATTATTTCCATTTGTGCAACAATTTGCCGACTTTAGTTGTCGAAGCCGCTTAGCTAGTAGCATATGGAGATTTACTCGGGTTATTCTACTTTTATCACTGACATGGTGCCAAACCTGTACCTAGTGTTCCTGGTAGTAGACGTAGATTGCGGCTAGTAACTACCCACCGAATAATGGCAGCTTGCCAAGCAATTCATCAGGTTTCTGTGTACCTGCGTGGTAACGCCACACAACTGGCATGCATGTAACATTTTAACCGTCGTCGTCTTTAATTACCATCAGGCGAGACATGGGTAAGACAGGGGTCCGGCCAGTTCTATGTAAAAAACAGTTAATGAGTACATCTTTTGTGTAATGTTTACCTCATAAATTTACTTTTAGATGAGACCGAAGTTATAGAACCCGATATGAAAAGTAGACGAAGTGCCAGCGTCAGCTCGAGCTTTAGCGAGGACAGTAGAAGAGATGTAGCTTCCTCATCAAAAAGACTTATTGGTAAACGGTTTATGATGGTCAAGATAATACATGCAACGTCAAACACTAGAAAATACTTTTATGCAATTTCAGATAAGAATAGTATTGTTATCAATTTCAAAAATGCGTCGAGTCGTTGGATCAAGTACGAGAATGATGATGTTGAAAATATAAATTTAGAGGTAATCGTGCAACGTCCGTCCGTGGTGGAGTATGGTCTATACCTTCCTTAGGGAAGAGACCCGTGTCCCTCGGTGGGGATATAATGGGTTGATGATGATGCAATGTCACCTTTACCCACAATGGAAGTCGAAATGACAAAGTACAATTATATTTTAGGTTCCAAAAGGAAACTTGACAACAATAATCGGAGCTGTCGGTTCAGGAAAATCCACTTTGTTGCACATGATTCTGGGAGAACTACCGTGTTCTGAGGGTACCCTGTTAGTGAATGGAACTGTGAGCTATGCCAGCCAAGAACCCTGGCTCTTTGTTGGTATGTAATCTCGTAGGGAACTTCTCATTTTCAAAATATTACCTGCTTTCTTTTTATTATTGATATGATTTTGCTGTAATTTAGTATTGCTACCCGATATGCATATATTAACATCAAACGCTGCTTAGGACGCTGGACCGATGATCTGAGGCAGATTAGTCGTAGAGGCTAGATGAAGATTAGCGACGACAATAAGTCGCGTGCCGTAGCTTATGTCCAGCAACAGACAAATCGTGGCGATTGTGATTGAAGTGTTGAAACAAATGACAATCGCACAGGTTCCGTCCGCCAGAACATTCTTTTTGGCCAGCCATTCATAAAGCCTCGATACATGGAGGTGTGTAAAGTATGCGCCTTGGAGCGTGATATATCCCTGTTCCCTCATGGAGACAAGACAGTCGTGGGAGAGCGTGGAGTCTCACTGAGCGGGGGACAGCGCGCCAGGATCAATTTGGCAAGAGCAGTTTATAAAGAGGTTAGATGGAATTGCTTTTATATAAAGATCCTCTTTAGTAAGTGGTAATCGAATGACCCATTTGATAAAATACTGCCTTTTGCGTGGGACTTTGTAAACACAAGTGGTGCTTTCTTTACACAAAGTGGACCACGTTTGTTTAAGTCGTTAGGAATGAAATTTCTGAAAACCTGAGTTCCTTGGTTTCACAAGGCATATTTTCTGGAAATTTCACACCTCTAGGCCCGCTGGTTTAATTTGTGTGTTTTGTGTTTCAATCATGTTACTGTTCTATAAACTGATAGATTAGTAATTATATTTTCCAGGCTGATATCTATTTGTTAGATGATCCTCTATCAGCTGTGGATACGCAAGTCGCTAAGCACATTTTTGAGAAATGCATCACAAGGTACAGTATGAATCTGTATCTGGCAGAGTTAATTGTCATGTCATAGACATAAAGTTTGCATCCCTTTAGGTTCCTGTCAGAGAAATCAGAGAAAACTGTGGTGCTAGTTACGCACCAGCTCCAATTCATCAAAAATGTGGATCAAATCGTAATCATGGAGAAAGGAAAGATCCTGGCAGAAGGCGACTACGAAAGTGTCAAGGTAAGAGAAATGTACTGTGGCGAGCACATGTCAACTCTGCGCGCGCACTACAAATTCCAATAATCCTGCATAAATATAACGTCCGACTAACAGCAGTCGGACCGGTCGTCCCCAGGCATACGCTCTGCCTGGCGGGAAATTTCCCTTTATAGTTGAAGAGCACGATCACCCGCTCTTCCCTATAGTATCATAATAAGGGCAGCGTTACCCGAATGAAACTATTATTCAAAATATTATATGGCAATTGTATGTACCTTTACGTTGCGTAGGAAGACTAGTTGTGCTAATGCACAACTAGTCTTCCTTCTCGTTATTCTGTAGGTTAATCGGCTATGCAATATACATCGAATGAAAGATACCACGCGACAATTTGGGGTGTATATTATATATTAACCGAAACCGTTATTCACCAGAAACAAGACCTAGCAATAATTACGCTGATGGAAGATAATAAGCGGGAGGTGAAAGAAGAAAATTCAGCGCTCTCACTAGCAGCTGTGTCCACAGTAATGAACAATGCAATGAGCCAGCATCGAAGGCATTATTCTATGGTGTTCGGTGTCAGTAATACAGTGAGTTCTTTGGGCTGTACTTTACAAGATGTTAAAAGATCGACGTCCGACCTAGAAGTTAAGCATAGACATCTAAACATACTTCTTTACCGATGAAATTTTCCTGGGAAACCACGTTTTTTCTGGGTTATGAAAAGTTGGTCAAAAAGGACGCGTATGTTAATTCACTATTTTTATAGGATCAAAGACCACAACCGGAGGTGCAGACAGAGGGAAGGGTGGATCGGACAGTGTATCAGGAATACTTCCTAGCCGGCGCTATTTGGCCCTGTGCAGCCCTAGTCGCATCCATGTTTATTCTGGCGCAGTTCTGCGCAAGCGCTGGCGATTACTGGATCAGTCGATGGTAAACGATAGACTTTTAGTATAGACTACCGCCACCACCATACAGGCTACTTGCATGCATTTTAACAGTAGTCTGCACTGATATAAAATCTATAACTGTGTACAATTTCATTTTCAATTTCAAATATCTTCTTTTCTTTATCATATCTGACCGGCGCCTAATTACCTGCGTTATTTTAAACCTAATATCTGTACAAAAGTGGAATATTTTTGTATTAACAAATTTATATTGGGAGCGCCCTAGCAGGGTTCTAGTTTGATACTTTTACTATATAAGACATCTCATATACAACAAGAAAGCTCATTAAATATCTTATCTTTGGTTGGCTCTGTGGTATTTATGAGTAAAGTTTGAATTAATAAGGTAAGTATTGTCCACTTTTTCTCCGAATTGATCTAGATTTTGAAATGGACACCCAGTTTATCTTGAAACGTTCAATAAGGCACAGTTTCTGTGTAATTTTGAACAAAATACTTTGTTAAGCCTCATATTATTGTATACCACAGAGTGGAATAGATATTTTGTTTTCGAGCTTGAAGATAATTTAGGCACAAAAATGTAATACACCAAGCCACGGTTAATTTAACGACACATTTTCTGGATTACCTATGTCCAAACAAAAAAATTGTCTGAAGAATTGATCAATACAATTTTATTGTTTTATGTTCATGGGTACTGTCTGTAAATACATAGAACCGTTTCTAATTCATTATACCTAATTAATATCTTGTTTTGATTTCCACTAGGAGTCATGTAGAAGACCAGCTGACAGGCGACTCTACTTTAGACAACAACATATGGGCTGCACATGGCTTAAGTCGAGAACAATTCACTACGATCTTTGGATTTATCACATTGGCCACCATCATCGTAGCTCTTATAAGGGCATTTTTCTTCTTCTCTCTTTGCATGAAATCTTCTATAAAGTTAGTAGTAGATACTAGTGTTGATTTCACATACAAAATCCCTTTGGTTCGTCAAGAATCAACGTCGAAGGACTTAATATCAAGATCATCTTCTGCTCTTCGCAGGTTGCACGATAGCATGTTTGAATGCATTTCTCGGTCGCCAATGAGCTTCTTTCATTGTAATCCGTCTGGCAGAATTCTAAATCGCTTCAGTAAAGATATGGGTGCGGTTGATGAGTTGTTACCGCAAGCTATGATCGATTGTTTTCAAGTAAGATCACTCTGCCCTTGTTTTACGATATACTGATTTACTAACATACTAACATCAGTGCAATTTGTAACCTTGATATTCTCCAGATCATCCTTAACTTATGCGGAGTTCTACTGGTAATTCTACTGATTGACATCACGCTTCTGATACCCATCACGGCCGCCCTAATAATCTTCTACATCTTCAGGATTATTTACATCCGCACAACAAGTGCTATCAAACGGCTGGAGGGAATCAGTGAGACCACTTCTTCTCCAATCACTATCTAGGTACCCTATGATGACGATGAATATGTTAAATTGATCTTATTCCAGCCCGGAGTCCAGTCTTTAGTCACCTAAACGCGACAGTTCTCGGTCTGGCAACTATTCGTTCGTTCGGCGCTGAAGAACTGCTAATCGAAGAGTTCGACAATCACCAAGATCTGCACAGCTCTGCGTGGTATCTCTTCATAACGTGCAGTCGTGCATTCGGATACTTCTTAGATGTTATCTGCTTGCTGTTCATTATTTGTGTCACTTTTGGGTGCCTCATGAAGTATGGTTAGTGCTCTTCTTTAACAAGACGTTACCGCTTAAGTTAGAATGTAAATCTACAGTTTTAAAAACCTATTTAGAGGCTAAAAATTTCACCCATGCCGGGATTCGAACCCGCGACCTCTGGCTATCCGTGCCAGCGCTCTTTCCAACTGAGCTAATGGGCGACTCACCGGCATCAGTGAAATTTCGAAGTTAGGTTTTTATCATCTATTTAATTTATTTTTGTGGGTACAGTGATATCATTCCGATGGTAAAAACCTAACTACAAAGTAGGTAGTCGGGGCTGTAAATGATGCAATTTACTTAAGCCAGATGTCGCTGCCTGTACGTAATACAGAGAATAGTGTAAAGAGGTTCGAAATTTCACTGATGCCGGTGAGTCGCCCATTAGCTCAGTTGGAAAGAGCGCTGGCACGGATAGCCAGAGGTCGCGGGTTCGAATCCCGGCATGGGTGAAATTTTTAGCCTCTAAATATGTTTTTGAAATTGTCCTTAGCACGGGTTAGTGCATTAAAAATAAAAATAGTAAAATCTACAGTTTCAATTGCAAAGTTATCGTCTGATAATATTTCACAGAAATAGACGCCAGTAAAGTCGGTC
Source organism: Yponomeuta sedellus (assembly GCA_934045075.1). NCBI lineage: Eukaryota > Metazoa > Arthropoda > Insecta > Lepidoptera > Yponomeutidae > Yponomeuta > Yponomeuta sedellus. The sequence goes on along the minus strand of OW203728.1, from coordinate 16,088,077 downwards.
TAGCCATCACCCAGTCGATATCACTGACTGGTATATTCCAGTGGGGTATGCGTCAGTCGGCGGAGATGGAAAATCAAATGACCAGCGTCGAGAGAGTCCTCGAATATACTAAGTTAAAACAGGAACCAGCTTTGAGAAGTGTAAGACGCATTGATGTTTATCGACTCAGATATTTGAACTAACTTCTGCCGTTACTGTTTGCTTGTAAAAATGACGTGTATTTTTCGGGATAAAAAGTTGAAAACCTATGTACTATTCCAGGCTGTAATCTATCTCCGTTTCAAATATCATTTAGATCCGTTTAGTAGTATTGGCGTAAATAAAAAAGCCTTTCTTTACCTGTTAAAAAAATTGAGTTACATTTTCTACTTTAGATTAATAATCTTATATTTCATGCTTATTTATATTTTATATCATAATCAATTGATTTAATTTATTGATTAATTATTGACAATAATTTGGCATCATTAAGTGACATCCATCCAAAGTATCACATTTATAATATTGGGATCGCTAGGTAGGTGGCAGATCCGGTCATTGGCGTGGTTATGTCCCTTGGTCTATGATTTTTCAATGTTTTCAGACCCCAGAGAAGAGGCCATCAGCTGACTGGCCGTCAGAAGGGCGGATAAAATTCCAGAATGTCAGTATGAGATACGTCCCTGATGGGAACAATGTCTTGCATAAACTGGATATGAGCATTCAGAGCCAAGAAAAGGTCGGAAATAGATTTTAATCTAAAAATTAAATACTTTGAATCCTGATCTTCATAAAATCATGGTTTCAGATCGGAATTGTGGGAAGAACGGGTGCAGGCAAATCTTCTATAATCCAGGCCTTATTCCGTTTGGCTTACCTGGAAGGAGTCATCCTCATAGATGACATAGACATCTCCACTATTGGTCTGCATGACTTGAGGGAGAAGATTTCGATTATTCCACAGGTATGGTGCGAATAATTTTAGGTGGTGTGAGAACACTCTTCTTTTGTTTTTAAGGGCAATAAAAACAAAGGCTGTTCATAACGCTTTCTATAGATAAATCTCTGCTCTTCAAATTCTACCTTTTTCTTTTTCTTTTTAGGAGCCAGTGCTATTCAGTGGCACTATGCGTAAAAACCTTGACCCATTCGATGAATACCCGGACGAAATCCTCCTACGAGCTTTGGATAACGTCGAATTGAAGAGTGACGATGACAGTGCTGGTAAGTACCTACTACATAGGCCCCTTTAATTACTGGACAACGTTATAAACGACCAAATCACCGGGTAATGTTAAAGCTACATAATATTAAAAAGCTAAAGACCAAGGAAAGAATTAACTCTACCAATCGACATAGAACTGGACTGCACTGTGACGGCCACAAAAAAAACATTGATTTCGCACCTTATTTTCTTCAATTTCTTTCCGTGAAGATTAGGACTAGCCTCCTTTTTAGCTAAAGGAATTAAGTTTTAAAGACCTATTTAATAATAAATAGTAAATAAATAAATATTCATGTACATATTACACAGATCTCGTTAACCCTATACTAAGTACAACTAAATGACTTGTGATATAGGTGCTAACTCGACGATAGATTTAATACAATAAATACATAGATAACATCCAAGACCCGAGCCAAACTAGAAAAGTTCTTTTCCTAGTTTGACCCGGCCGGGGATCGAACCCGAGACCTTCGGTTTTACAGAAAGCGTGCCAAATGTCGATAGCGCAGACGCATTTAGAGGCTAAATAGGTTTAAATAGTTTGAGGAATCAAATTACCCATTTTAAAATAAGTTAGTATTATAGCATTGAGAAGAGACACTCGGTATAGTGTATCTGCAGGATTGGCATGTCTAAAACAAAGTGAACTATATTTTTTTATGGCTCAATCCATATTCAAACCACATGAACACAGGATTGGCATCAACCCTGGCAGTCTATAATTTTTCTCTTTTTCTTGCTTTGTTTTGAAAGTGGCAAACCCTGATCACCTATCATCACTTTCCCGATAGAGGAGTGAATTCATGCTTCTTATTATGTTGTAATCTTTCCTTCTCAGGGGCTCTCTACAGGAATATCTCCGAAGGAGGTTGCAACTTTAGCGTAGGGGAGCGCCAGCTGGTGTGCCTAGCGCGAGCTATTGTACGTAACAACCGGATTCTCGTGCTGGACGAAGCGACAGCCAACGTGGACGCTCAGACCGACAAGCTGATTCAGATGACGATACGGCAACACTTTAAGACGTGCACTGTGCTCACTATAGCGCATCGACTGAACACTGTGATCGATTCTGATAAGGTACATTCGCGGTTTTAGGTTATTCGTCAAGGAAAACAAAAGGGCGTGTAATGTTTTAAGGATTCTTGTATGTTACACACATGCTTGATTATGGGTGTAGATTGGGAATTAAAACAAAACAACGTTTGGGGATCACTCCTTGAGTCACCTTTTAGCTCGAATTTGAGGCAACTTCAATGGTTCTTTACTAAGGTTTTCTTGAGCGTGGTGTAGAAAATAACAATGAAACTGTGTATTTGTACTCTGGGCTTATATGTGCAACGATATTTTAGATCTAGGTGTTCTTGAGCTGGTCGTCATCAGACTTTTAATTTTCCTAGTGTAGCAAGTGATAATGACACAACAGCATTTCAACATCTTTTCCGGGTTTCTACGTGCAGCCAATGACTACCCAAACAGAGGTCGTAGGTCCGTTTCCCACTGGAGGTCGTCGTATTTGTACAAATGCTGTGATATCCTTGGATGGTTACCATAGCACAGGCTGACCCTGTTAGGGACCAGGCCGCGGCCGTAATGAAGTGAAATGGAAAGGTTTTATTCAAAGTAGCACAGAACACTGCGGCTTAATGAACGTTACAATTCAAACTAGGTAGAGTCTAATACTTGCATAGTTTTTCAATAGAATCATATAAGCACGACAATGGTTCTTATTTGCCTCAAAAAGGTGGTCTATAAAAGCAATAGCAGTACAATATCATTCCAAGGGTATGAATTTAAATAGGCATCTCTCGCGAAGATGATCGATTCGCGCGAGGCGCCGAGTTAAGTAGCACGGGTTATACCATTGCAATGCTATTGGTAATTAGACTATCGATAGTGTGAATGAAACTACCATTACCGGACTAATATGACTCTATTGAACAACTATGCATTTTGAACTTTCATCGGTTCTAGAACTTTAATCGATTTCCGCTAAAACGTATTATAAAACAAGTAATTACTTTTTTGTCCACTGGTGGCGCTAGTTAGCACCCTGAAGCTCCTCAACATGTACTTTTTGGTCATTAGACGATTTCCCAAACAAAAAAAAAAACAGTGAAATGGTTTTGCATTGTCAATTCTAAAAAGACCTGCTCTTTCCAGTAGAGGCGATTGAAAATTAAGTTCCCCATAGTCAACCCCCTAGAAGATTACGTGAGAAGTGTCTCCCATCTTCCTAGAAGTGTCTCGCACGACTCAACAAATACTTAAATCAAATACCAAATACTTTGCTGATGTGACGTTTTTCTCTCCGAAAGATCCTAGTTCTCGACGCGGGTCGCCTATTAGAATACGACCACCCCTATAACCTGCTGAAACTCAAGAAAGGACAATTCCGCAAAATGGTCATGGAGACTGGGCCCCTCATGACGACACTGCTAACCAAACAGGCCGCTGAGGTAAGCGCTAAAATCATATCTGTCCCTTTCACTCCAGTGAAGAATGTACCTAATGTGTGAAAGAGCAGTGTAAAACATGATTTGGTCCAATTACCAGCAAGTTAACAAATAAATAATAAAGTATTACTTTTTATTTTGCAGAGTTACAGGGCAGCCTCAAAAAACCGAACCCACTAAAAATGTAGCCTTTAGATAAATAATTGTATGTATTTGATAATACTTATTAAAAAATAAATTACTATTCTTATATTGTTATTAATTACTCGCTACAAAATTAGAAGTTATTGCGATTCGATATTAACAGATAAATATATCTTACTTATTAAAAATAACTTAGCAAACTTTATTTATTACTACGCGTATTGGAATAAGGTTGCTAATAAACACGGTCACCTCAGTCAGACGGTCTCCATGTTGCTGTTCAGACTCGCTAACTGGAGCTTCATCCGCTTCGTGATTCGGTTCACTAGGACTTCCATTCGTCTGAGGGAAAGAGACAGCACAATTAGCATCAGGGAAGTGGAAGCAGCAAGCTTAACTGGTAATGAGCTGTTCAAATTTCCGGGAGAACTGATAAACGACATTGCAACAAGGTTCTCGAGTTTAGACCATGGAGAGGCAAATCACAACGATGACGCCCATCAGCTCGCTAGACAGATCTGGACCGCGTTTCATAAAACTATTTAATATTGATTGATAGATAGATAGATAGATAGGTAGGTAGGTAGGTAGGTAGGTAGGTAGGTAGGTAGGTAGGTAGGTAGGTAGGTAGGTAGGTAGGTAGGTAGGTAGGTAGGTAGGTAGGTAGGTAGGTAGGTAGGTAGGTAGGTAGGTAGGTAGGTAGGTAGGTAGGTAGGTAGGTAGGTAGGTAGGTAGGTAGGTAGGTAGGTAGGTAGGTAGGTAGGTAGGTAGGTAGGTAGGTAGGTAGGTAGATAGATAGATAGATAGATAGATAGAGAGATAGGTAGGTAGGTAGATTAGTAGATTGGTAGATAGGTAGATAGGTAGATAGGTAGGTAGGTAGGTAGATAGGTAGATAGGTAGATAGGTAGGTAGGTAGATAGGTAGATAGATAGATAGTTAGAGAACACTTTGTTGTACATAAAAATGGAATTTACACAGATATTTCTTAAGGAGTACAGACGGCGGCATTACCACTAAAAGTGATCTAAATAAACAATATTATGACAATTTCATGTAATTTGCTTAGCCGATTAGTACAATAAGGCTGACTAACGCCAACGCTGTCTGACAGCACTATTTACCTGTTTATTCATGGGTAAGTTACATCCAGTGAAAAAGTCCAGAAACGTCTTGCACCATGACATTTGTAGAGGTTTCATACAATTATTGTATGACTGATAACCCTGTCAATCAGCCATTCATTGATTTATCCCTCCATAAGTATTTATCTTTAAACTTATTTATCAAGTGATTTGGCAGTTGCCTTTAGTTTTCTACTTGTTAATCTGGGAGTTCATCGAATTGTCATAGTGAAATATGAAATGGTTAGATAGTATGGGGAGGCTTATGACGCAGAGGTGCCTTGGGGAGGCAGGGGACGAATGTGGGCTGATGGATTATGTAGGCAGTAAAAGAAAAAATCCAGTCATTCTATTTATGCTAGCCGATAATAAAAGATAAGCCACGGTTTGCCACGATCCCGACAAATTTATTATATACACGCTCAGCGGATTTCATAGTACTTAACAAATTTATCATTCTAACCGGAAATAGGTTTGTTTACCACATATACTTGTCATACTAAATATATCGTTTTCTGACACTTACTTTTTGTCGTCGTCACTTTCTAAAGGTGGGATGCGCGCCATTGCCTCCATCAGATGGTTCCTGGAAACGATGAACGCATATTTATAGAAAGAATATGTAGCTGAATAAAAACAAAAACGAACTGATGAGATCAGGGAAGAAAGTATTATGAGACCACCCATTTCTAACTCAGTCGGCTCACTCACTAAGCTCACTCAATCGGCCTTCGCCGCGGGACTCCGTTGCGGGGCTAGCGCATGGTAT